>JAWZYT010002320.1:0-82500 GCA_034508575.1 Petrolisthes manimaculis
CTATGAAATTTCCTTGGGGCTATTCCTGCCACCTCACAATGGATTACTTCTGACTTGTTTTCCTGTACGTTTCATCTGGAGGGAGTGGTGGGTGGGGAGAGAGCCTTCTGCTCTGCTATCCTTATCCTCGACTATATCACTGGGTAATATTATATTCTCTACCAGTAATCTTCCAATCAGGTCACCTTGTGTGGACCTTAAGGTCTGTTGTGGTCTGTGTATCTATGTCATGCACACATTCTCTCTCTCTCTCTCTCTCTCTCTCTCTCTCTCTCTCTCTCTCTCTCTCTCTCTCTCTCTCTCTCTCTCTCGTCAGTTCTTGTCGCGTTCCACCCAACTTCTTCATCCCCAAGTGTGACTCACACTCTTCTTTCTGCCTTCCTTTATTCTCCACCTTTCATAACCTCTCCTCCCATGCACGCACACACCAACGCACACGCATACGCACACACATACATGCATACATTCGTCATTCATGCACACGGTATTACATAACATGCAAACATACACACACACACACACAGCGTACACTCGTCATTCACAAGCAGGCTCTTACCTAACACACACACACGCACGTACGCACGGAGTATTATATAACATGCTTTCTGAAGACATAAGCACCCATTGCATGGCCATGATATTGCTTGAACACATACATCTCTTTCATGTGATATAACACAAACACACACACATCATCATCATCATCATAAGTGGTTGGTTTTGACAGCTTGCAGTGGAATGCGTTGCAGCGGAGGGAGGAGATGCATGCTGGACGAACAGCTGACCCCCCGTTGTGTGCACTGTCCCACCTCCTGTGCCCGCCCGTCCCCACCCCGACCCTATGTGCCGCCGACGCCCCGCACCTACCCGTCCCCCTGCCACCTCAAGAGGGCCTCCTGCCGCGCCGCCCACAAGATACCCAGGGCGTACAAGGGTCCCTGCAGAGGTGGGTGAGGGGGTCGGAGTCTCTGTCTTTCTTCTGTCTCTCCTCTAGTCTGTCCTCATATATGTGTGTCTTCTCTCTCTCTTTCTCTCTTTCTCTGTCATGAGATAATATAGTTCTGTTTTTCCCTTTCATTAATATGCAAGTGAACTTGATATTTGCATGTATAATTTATTCATACTGTATATAATACATATATGTGTGTGTGTGTTATTTTTCATCTATCCATACCTGGACAGATGAGACCTGCAGCTCAGTTCGGTGTTGGAAAGGCGAGCGTTGTCTGACTCATGAGGCGACAGGTCAGCCTCAGTGCACCTCCTGTCAAGCCATCGACTCCTGCAAGTCTCCCTCCCGCCCCGTGTGTGCCTCTGACGGCCGTGAGTACCCGTCATGGTGTGCCTTCCGTCACGAGGCCTGTCGCTCTGGACGTGCCATGACCCTCACCGTCCACCACCACTGCGCACAGAGTGAGTACTGCATTGCTTTGGAGTTGTTGTTGTGGTGGTGGTGTTTTCGTTTCTGATGGTGACACAGAAGGTAGTGTAGTAGTGGTGATAATTATGTCAGCGGAAGGTATACTGTACATCGGAGTTTAGGTGTTTTGTCTCGTGGAAGCGCAACATCTTGGATCCTATGAATACGGTAAGCAGATTTGAAATGGTGGATAGGAATGAAGGAAGATTAAAGAAAGGAGCGAAAACTAGACTGCTTTCTAGATGCCACTAGACATCTGGCGAAAACTAGCAAGATTGAAGGTTATTTTGGAATTGGAAAGTGTAGTCTGACATTCCTCTCGCCGAAAAGAAAGAAAACAGACAAAATAAACAAAAAAACAATTCAGCGACATATACTGGAGAACAATGTCATGCGTGTGTATTCCCAGTTGTATCTTAGATTGGACGATTGTTTACACTGTGTCTGGTCTGTGTTTGATGGTGTGTCGAACATATCGCCTCAATTGGGGTTATTCACTGCTTTATGTTAGGATTTGAAGGCTACTGATTTCCCCATACTATCCCACTCAACACACCACCTTGACTGGGGTCGTGTTTCGAGGTACACCTTGGAGGAATCAGAATCTAACTTGAAATTCGCCAACAACACAGATACAATAATATCCTTTCAATTCACCCTCACGGAAACTAAAGCGTACCTTTGTTGTTCAAATCTGAAATGATACATGGGAATGGAACTGTATTGTATCCCTTGACGTTAATGAAGTGAATAAATTAAGTCACGGATATTCCCTCGTAGCCAATTCTATCACAGAGTTCACAAGCATCAGATTATGCAATACGATCACACCTTGAATACCAGACAAAGCTACAAACCATCAGATAAACTATATGGTGCAGGTTGAAACGGTGTGTGTGTGTGTGTGTGTGTGTATGTGTATGTGTGTATCATGACTGGAATGGTTGGTGTTGTTGTTGTTGTTGTTGTTGTTGTTGTTGTGTACACAGTTGGGGGATACAATCTAAATGTTTGCACGCTTTACTATGACTATATAATTATTATGCTGTATACTGTATATTACTTCAGCCCCCCCCCCCATCATCAACACCATTACCACCACCAACAACACTACTACCACTACAACTATCATCAACACCACTATATAACTACCACTCAACCAGCATCATCACCATCAACACCACTACAACTACAACCATCACTAACCAACCCTACAACCACTACAACCATCAACACCACTACCCACTCCCTCCACCACTACCACCACCACCATCTCCACTCCCTTCAATGCTACTACCACCATGTCCCAAGTCTTGTTTTCTTAGTAATGAGGTTCTAAGGAGATTTTAAACGTCGGTCGAGGAAAAAAATAAAACATGAAACAGACTTTGAGCTAGGAACGTCAGTGTATGTGCGTTTTTTGTGGTGTTGGGCGCATACTATTATGAGTACGCACCTGTGTGTGTGTGTGTGTATCTGTGTGTGTGTTTGTGTGTGGGTGTGTGTGTGTATGGATGGATGGAAGGGTGTGTGCAAAAACCAGTCTTCATCTGCCCTAAGCCATCCCATTACCTTAACCTTCTCTCCTCCCCTCTGTCTGGCTCCCCTCCCTGCCTATAAGCGTCTGTCTCACCACTCCCTAGGATGTAAGGGAGCGGAGACAGACAGACAGGTGGAGGGAGAAGTTGGGAAGCAAGGGAGACAGACATAGGTAAGGATGAAAGAGATAGGAGGAAGGGATAAGAGAGGAGAGACATGTGAAGGTAGGCAGGTAGACCGACCGACATACATACATACATAAAACAGACAGACAGACAGACAGACAGACAGACAGGAGGAGTCGGTGAGTGAGTCAGAGGAGGGAGGATCGACAGACAGACAGACAGACCGACCGATCGACCTATACCACCTACCCTGAGACAGTCAAGACAGAGGAGTTGCGACACCGACAGACAATAACTGGTGGTAAAGGGAGACACAGCGGGCACCCTTAACCCAATGTTCCGCTCAGGCATAGTGGTAATGGTGGTAGTGGTGAGGATGTTGGTAGTAGTAATAGAAGTAGTGAGGGTGTCGCTGGTAGTGGTGAGGGTGCATGGTGGTAGTAGTAGAAGTAGTGAGGGTGTCGGTGGTATAGTGGTGGTGGTGGTGGTGAAGGTTGTGGTACTCTCACATGACTGTATATCCTTGCCTTCCTGCCTCACCAGCCTGCCTCTCTGTTTACCTCGCCCCCGTCCCTGTCGCGCCTCACCCTGGCCTCCCTTATCCTCTCAGTCACTCTCTTCCCTTGTACACTCGAGATGCATCATTTCTGAACAGGAGATGTACGAGCACCACGTCCTCTTCCGTCTTTACCTGAATTACTTATTAAATAAATATATTAGTGATTACTGTAATGCATTTCCAGATCTATACGTCAATATATGTATTAAGAAGATGACATGTTTCTGATACGACTAGGCCACGACTCGGTGTAATACTCCCTTGTCAGAAACTATAGATCACGAGAAAACTACCGGTATATGAACTTCCCTTCGATCTCAAATGCTTATTTCAAGCCTGGATTGTCGTGTGATTTACTTCTTTCAATGGCCTGTCCTTTTCTACTCAAATTGACTGCCTTGCCTTGTATGTACCTTCGTTCTTTACCTTTAACCTGCCCTACGATTCTCTTTCCTTCCCTGCCCTGCCCAACTAAACACTGTCCAGCTCTGCTTTGTCGTGTCGTGTCCGGACATGCCTAGCTTCACCTTCCAATGCCTGCCTGCCTTACTTCACCTTACCTTGTAACTCCCTTGTCTGTCTTGCCGTGCTCTGTTCTGTCCTGCCCTGCCCTGTTTTGTACTTCTTTGGTCTCTCCTCTCCTGTCCTATACTGTGCCCTGTCCGGTCCTGTCCAATCCTACTCTGTCCTACCATATATCCTTCCCAGCCGTGTCCTATATCGCCCCTTCACCTTCCTCCTTCACCATGCCCTACTTGGGAAGACAGTCTGGCCTCACCTGACACCCATCGTGGTCACTTAGTTCAATATTTTTTTTATCCTAGACACACACACACACGCACACCACACACACGCACACACACACACACACACACACACACACACACACACACACACACACACCTACACACACACACACCTACACACACACACACACACACCATCACCCCTTTACCCCGTCACCCCACCATCACCCCACTAAGCTACCTTCACCCCACCATCCCATCACCACTACCTGACAACCCATTTCCTCGCCTCTTGCACCCTCTGACCTGCTTGTGTCATCCCTCAACCTCTCTCTCTCTCTCTCTCTCTCTCTCTCTCTCTCTCTCTCTCTCTCTCTCTCTCTCTCTCTCTCTCTCTCTCTCTCTGTTGCGTAACCCTGTGCGTGTCTGTGTGTGTCCTCTCCTTCCTCCTTTCCTTCCCTATCTCTCGAATCTGTCGTCTCCTCTTTCACGTTCATTGAGGGGGTAAGTGGCCCTGGAATGTGGGGGAAGACACGTGAAGGAGAGCAAGCAAGAGAACCAATACCAAGGCATTTCAAGCACCGTGGATCAGACCTTGTGTTCCTTGTTGGATTAATTGTTTATACCGTGCTAACAAGTGTGATAAAATGAGGGGAAAATATAGCAAAGAATATTAAGGCTCTTCCTCACCCACCACTTTCTTCACCTTGAAAAACTATCATTGAATTTTATAGGCAGGTTGGGAAGAACATAAACTATCATTGAATTTTATAGGCAGGTTGGGAAGAACATTAACTATATTCATTCCACATATAGAATATTGGTTAATCGTTCCAACTTTATACAGAAGTTTAATACATTTTTAATAATTGAAAGAGTGTAATTTAAAGTGAGGATGGTGTGGGTAAAATATCTGTCCAGAGCATGTAACACACACCGAGGTGGACAACTCCAGCCTCTGAACATTGTATATTATTGGTGAGGATTGTTTCCAAATATTTGACTTGGTGTTACTTAAAAGTCTCGACTGGGTGACAATGGATGAAGGGAAGCAGGAATTGAGAGAAAGAGGATAAAGGGGGAATGAGGAAGAGAGGAGGAGGATGAAAAGCTAGTGATGAGTAGTAATATTAAAGAGAGAAAAGCACTTCAAGAAGAAAAGTAAAAACAAAAACAATTGGGAAATAAATGAAGTAACAATTCTAGTGTTGATGGAGTGACAACATACAGGAAGAGTATCTATAGTGTTGTATAGTGTATGCAAGAAGAGACAAGACCCTTGCATTGTACGGTCGTCTCCATGTATAGTGTTACACCCTCCCCCGTGTATCTTCTGGCTCATGTGTGGTTGTTTTTCTTTTGAGGTGGATAATGAGAGTCGACCAAAGCACGTATCAAAGTCTTTTCCTTCAATCACAAACTCTCTCTTTCTTCTCCACCTCCTGAGCCAGTGAAACGTGATAGAGGGGAGGGGAAGATACTGTCGTCATCACGCTTTCCTCCGTTCTATGGGTAGTACACGTTGTATATATCTCCGTCCACCAACCACCCTGTTGGCCTAGAAGTTCGAACCGTGATTTTAATTAAAGTATGGTTTCTGACTACAAAGCAACTTCAATATACATCAAACGTTCATTCCTTGGCACAGCCTCTCGTGACCTACGCATTAGCACACACACACACACACACACACACACACACACACACACACACACTCACACACACACACACACACGTAGGCCACTGTACTACGCCTCGCCCTCACTCCTTCATTTCATTTCATTTCAATCATGATGTGACTTCCTGTCCTCCCTCAGTCATTCACCTCCTGCACCCACACTCGTACTCTCACTCTACTTATGTCTACTCTTCACTCTCTCTCTCTCTCTCTCTCTCTCTCTCTCTCTCTCTCTCTCTCTCTCTCTGAAGAAACTATATATTTTGTATTAATTCACAGTCAGCCAATGAGGCTTCAGGGTTACTAAGATAACAGATTATTTTCAGCCGTTCAATAATAGAGAAATATTTCGTACTTGAACATCCGCGTCATTTAAGGGGAACAGATACAACGAGAGAGAGAGAGAGAGAGAGAGAGAGAGAGAGAGAGAGAGAGAGAGAGAGAGAGAGAGAGAGAGAGAGAGAGAGATGATGATGATAAAAGTATGTATTATATTAAATACTCACCCATAGGGACTTAATTAAGGGAAAAGGGTTAGTGTACAGTGTTGAAAAACTTAGAGCAACTTATTCCATCAAAGTATACATGCAGGCTGAACATCATTATTTAGTTGATTTGCTCTGTTTCTTCTCATAGTTTGAAGGAATCAGTCACCCTCCAAAATACCAAAACTATTACCGGTATTGTTAGACCTCAACCTCGGGACTGTAGGGTGTCAGTAGCCCGTGATTCTAGCGAGGCCTCAAGATTGTGTAGCCTATGACACTAGATGAGACAGTGTAGCTTTGAGGTGTTGATAACTTCTCTTCTGTCTCACTAATTGACGACACCTTATTTATGCACGTCACTATGAGGAGAAGGCAGCTACATGTGTGTCCTTGTGTACCGGTATAGGAAGAAGAGTTTGGGTTTTATGCCTATCGATTCATGGTTACATTAAGTCTTATTACATCAACACATCTTCCCCCAGCCTATCCTTGTTCTTACAGCCGAGTTCCTATACTTACTGCTAGGTGAACAGGGACATAGGAGGCTGGGAAAAATTGTCCTACAATTTCACTGACTCGGGAATCGAACCCGGGATCTCACGCTTAATAGGCGAGTATGATAACCATTACATCATCAGCACCTCCCCGGTATAGGGCCGTATGCAAGAACATTTTATGGTGTTAACGATGTCATAGTGCTGGTACGATGACTCCATAGACATTAAAACCAGAGCCATCGTATCTGTACCACGCCATGGCTAATGTTCCCTATATTACCTATTGAGCCACAATGAGCCAGACACCACCCGTCCTCCATCACCTCTACTCTACCAGCTATCACACAGGTCTAGTTTCATCCGTCCTGTGGCCAGTCTACAGTAATTAGGCTTCCTACGTCCTCCAACTCCCATTTTAAGAGGTGTAAAGGACAACCAGAGATCTAAGCAAGGCAAACTTAACTCTAAACTAGAGGATGGTGACGGGAATCAGAGGAAATAAAGCCTCAGTGTAATCATTATGACCATTACTAAGGAACGTATTATATTGGACCACGGATTTATTATGATTTATTAAAGGGATCGTCTGTTGTGATTCATCTACCTCACCTACTGTATATAATTATGATTCTATGAAACAAACTATAACAAATTAACTTACTAGTCTATAATCGCCTTGGCATACTTATAGGCAAATGGGGATCTATTGTATTTATTCATTTACTTATTTATTTAATGTTCATGGCATGTTTTGGTTGAATCGTTAGTCCTTTAATTTCCCCATCATGCATCATAATAAGTGTGTGTGTGTGTGTGTGTGTGTGTGTGTTCTGAATGTCCTAACACGACGCCAGACATCATCTCGTCATTGTCACCAAAGCTCTGTTGTAGGTTACTGAGTCCTCCAAACGGGGTCATGAAACACCCACCTACATTATGGGGCGTTATGTTTCTCGACACACTGTGGAGGAATCATTTGTCTCCAATTCCACCCACCTTAGCCCCGGGTTTAATCTCGCACCCGGTTTATTTATACTCCACCTAATGAGCAATTCGCAAAAACTCGCAAATTGCTGGGTCTGCAAATTTAAAAGTTCCGGAGAAGCAAACAAAATTAGAAGGGCCGATAAGACTGATTGTGTAGGTGGGTGGGTCTGTCTGACTCACTGACTGACTCACTGACTGCCATCCTTCCTGCCTGCCTGCCTTCCTTCCCGCCTGCCTACCTTCCTGCCTTCCTTCCTGCCTTCCTTCCCGCCTGCCTTCCTGCCTGCCTGCCTTCCTTCCTGCCTGCCTTCCTTTCTTCCTTCCTGCCTGCCTTCCTTTCTGCCTGCCTTCCTTTCTTCCTTCCTTTCTTCCTTCCTTCCTTCCTTCCTTCCTTCCTTCCTTTCTTCCTGCCTGATTGCTTTCCGGCCTTCCTTCCTGCCTGCCTCTCGTCCTTCCTGCCTGCCTGACTGACTGTTTGCTTGCCTAGGCTACTTGTTCCATTTTTGCTTCCATTTTTCTTCATCTCTTTCTCCTCCTAGTCTGTTTTCAATCATTGTATATTTTCCTAGTCATTCTTTCCTTTTTGCTCATTTCTCCTCCACATCTCTTCTTCTTTCTATTTCCCATTCTTCATATTGTTTCATCTCATTTCCTTTTACCCATCTCTCCATTTCTTTTACTCGTTCATCCACTATTTTCATTTATTTTCACCTCCTCTTTATTCTCATTTTTTCCTTTATATTATCTTCCTCTCAGCTACTTTCTTTTTACTCATCATCTCTTCTTCCTCCTCCTCCCCCTTTTCCTACTTTGTTTTCTTTTATCCTATTTCTTTATCATTATCTTTACATATTTCATTCATTTCATCCTCCTTTCTCTTTCTCCTTTTGTAAGTACACCTTTCTTAACTCCTCGCTTTTCATTCTTCCCTCCTTCCTCATCATTTGCTCTCTCTCTCTCACTCTCACTCTCACTCTCTCTTATTATTATTATTATTCTCAGCATATATTCCTATCCATTCTCATAACATCCCTTTATTTTGCCTTCATATCTATATTACTTTGCATCCTCTTCGTCTCCTCTTTCCCTATATATACTTCCTCCTTGGCTCAGCACTTGCACCTTCCAACTCACTCTCTTCAATCTTCTTCACCATCGTCTGTTCCTTCCTCTTGAGCTTCAACTTTCCTAATCATGCATTCTCTCTCTCCATCAGGTCTCACCTTTTATTCTCTCTCTCTCTCTCTCTCTCTCTCTCTCTCTCTCTCTCTCTCTCTCTCTCTCTCTCTCTCTCTCTCTCTCTCTCTTCATCTTCCTCATCTTCCAAAGGCTGCACACAATCCGCATTCCCTCCCTCCATCCCCCCCTCCCCTCCCCTCCCCTCCCCTCCCCTCCCCTCCCCTCCCCTCCCCTCCCCTCACTTCCTCACCCCCCACCCCTTTCCCTCCATGATATACTTCCGCCATCTCCAGTTTTTTTTCACCCCCTCCTCCCCCTCCCTCTCCTCTTTTCATATGCACTCTTATCATTCCATTCCGTAATTGACCCCGACCATATCTCTCTCTCTCTTTCTCTCCCTCTCTCTAACTCCGTCTCTCTTCTTTCGTTTGCCTCTCTCCTTTTGTCTCCCTCTCTCACTCCGTCTCTCTTCTTTCGTCTTCCCCTCTCCCTCTGTCTCCTCTATCTCTCCGCCCCCTCCCCCTTTGCCTCCATCTCTCCCTGTCCTTCACCACTACCACCAGCGGCCCTCTCGTCTCGTCTCGTCTCGTCTCGCTTGCCGCCAGTAATGTTTTGATCCACCAGCCAGCCAGCCAGCCAGCCAGTCAGAACCCGGAAGCTCCCTCGGGATACTTCATTTTATTTTTATCCTTTATCCTTTATTATGATTTTTTTTTTAAACTTAAGCTTTCCCTCCAGATATGGTATTTTTGTTTTATTTTTTAGTTTTGATTTTTTTTTTAAACTTAAGCTTTCCCTCCAGATACGGTATTTTTGTTTTATTTTTTGGTTTTCTTATTTATTTACAGGAATTAATTAGGATATTTTACGAGTTTTTTTTTTCATTGCCCTTGTATTAATATATTTTTTGGGAGTGAGGATATTATTATTTAATTATATATTTTCATTTTGGCTTTGTCTTACGTTTTCCTTTGTTTCATTTCTTTTACTTTTCTCTGGAGGCAAGTGTCTTTTTTTGTTTCTCCATCTTTTTTTTTTTTTTTTTGTTTCCCCCTAAAGTCAGATTCTTTACCCGCAGGAACGTTTTCTTTTTCTCTGTTTTGTTTTCCCTCTGTCTGGCTGGAGTCTGGCTGGCTGGCTGGTTGGCGATACGTGTTCTCTTTTCCTTTTATTTCGTGTTTTCGCCTTCCTTGGAATTTGATGTTACGCTTCATTTTATCATTTCATTTTCGTTTCCAACATTTCCCACTTTCATTTTCGTTTCATCTTCATTTTCTCTCAGTTACATGTACTTATTTTGATTGTCTCATTATTATAATTTAGTTTATTTTCACTTTCTTCCTTCCCCTCCTGTTTTACTATAGAACAGAAAGTTTGCCCTCAGCTAAAGGGGTCCATTTATTAATTAACATGGCGACAATGTGCTTGCCTTCATCATTTAATATATTGGGTTTTCTTTTTACCTTTTAGTAAATATAATGCAATGTAAGACCAAATACTATACACCATAGATCACCATAAAGGCATAGATGTACACAACAAGGTAACGGTACTTCTTTGTAACGTTTATGTATTGAAATTATTGTAATTAAGATCATATTTAGAAGAATTTTGGTGCATATTTCTCCCGGACACACACACACACACACACACACACACACACACACACACACACACACACTGTAGGTAATGATTGGTGGAGTGTTTGTCTGTGAGGGAAGCCCAACCAGCCCGGCGGAAAGAGGTGGAAGTGGAGGAGAGGAGGAAGGGAAGGAAGGGAAGGGAAGGGAAGGAAGGGAAGGGAAGAGAAGGGAAGGGAAGGGAAGGGAAATACCACCGGACCTTTACTCAACTCACTCACTCCTCGTTCGCTCACTTCCTGGAGGTCAAGTGCCACTCAGGGAAGATCTGATTGAGTTTTAACGGTGGGGTTGCATATAGTGGATTGGGGTAGGGGGTCGGGGTGGGGTGGGGTGAGCCGAAGTGAGGTGGGGTAGGGTGTGGTTAAGGTATGTTGGGGCTAGGATGGGTTGGGTTGGGTTGGGTGAGGTGGGAGTGGGATAGGATAATGTGACATGGGTTAGGTGAGGTGGGAGTGGGATAGGATAATGTGTAGAATGGATGGTGGTGGTGGTTGTCGTGGTGGTAATGGTCCTAACACAATATCTCACATGAACAGGTAACCACGCATTGAGGTACACAAGACGCCCATTTGTATACCATTCGTTGTTGATACTGTACTTGGAGTTCGATCGTGTATTGATTGTTCACCAAATACTATTGTTTTCTTTTTCTCGACTGTGTGACAAGTAGTGACGTCTGTGGAAATATCAATCCAAATGTTTACCACTCGATTAATAAGAGAAAAACTTGGCTTAATTTGAATACAAGCATTTACTACTTATCTTGTATATGGTAGCCATTATAGTTCTAGTAATATTCGTTTCAACAATTGTTAAGTAGTCGTGAGCATTGAGGTTACTGAAGCTTTTGATAATTTTGTAAACCTCTATCATGTCTCCTCTCAGTCTACGTCTTGTTAAGCTTAACAGGTTTGTTCACAATCTAGAAATAATATTAGTGACTCATTGCTGAATCTTTTCTGGTCTCGCAAGATGTGTTTTCTGTAATAAGTTGACGACACCTGTACACAGAACATTCAGGCTGGGGACGGACGAGGGAGTTTTAAAGGGTCATAATTAATGGCTCTAATGGTGATCAAATGTTCTACCAATTTGTTAGCAATTTTTACTACTTCACTTAGAGGGAAAGAAGGAAGAAGGGAGAGGGATGGAGAGTGTAAGAAGTAGGAAGGGAAAGTATTAAAAGTATGGGAAGGTAAAATGGAGGGAGAGTGATATAGGAAGGGGAACGGGAGGACCGGAGGGAAGTAGAAGGATAGAAGGTGTGGCAGACAGGGAGAGGGAGGATGGTAAGGAGAGAGAGGGAGGAGGATAGAAGGTGTGGCAGGCATGGAGGGAGACAAGTAGGTAGGGAGAGGTAGCCCAGGGGCGGTGTGAGCCAGGTGTGTGTGTGTGTGTGTGTGTGTGTGTACTGCACCTGGACACTCCTGTGCTACACCTCTCTTTCTCTCTCATTCACTCCCTTCCTATGTCATGCAATCCCTCCCCCCCCCCTCTCTCTCTCTCTCACACACACACACAGACAGTCACAACACTCCTTGGTCACGTGTAGGGAGTTTCTCTCTCATATTATATATCTATTATTTTTTACTTCCTCGCCCTGTAAAATCGCTCGCCCTTAACAATAATATCATGGCGAATAAATAGTTGGTGTGTTACGCATTATAAACTCAGCCAAGGACGGTAAGAAACAGGTCTGAGTACAGGAGGGGTCCCTTACTGCTGCCCCGCACCCCCTCCCCCCTCCCCCTCCCCCTCCCTCCGCCCCCATCAGTTTTGTTCATACATTGGCTACCCTTTATGTTCGATCTTTTCCTCCTTCCTCTTTAGCTCAAGTGCACGTGTATTTTGATATCCACTTCTATTGTATTTTTCAGCCTAATGAGTACCCATGCCCCAGTAGGCTATAGGCAGAACACACACACACACACACACACACACACACACACACACACACACACACACACACACACACACACACACACACACACACACACACACACACACACACACACTCTGACATGATTTATTTATGGTGAGAGGAGCTAGAGCAGTACACATGGAGCCAGAAGAGAGAGAGAGCATCACGTCACCGGCATATGTGTGTGTGTGTGTGTGTGTGTGTGTGTGTGTGTGTGTGTGTGTGTGTGTGTGACGTCATTCCTTCACACTCACTCACCCTCCTTGTTGCTGCTCTTCATTTACTACGACTACTGCTATCACTACTTTCAATACTACTACTACTTTACTGTTGCCACCAATACTGCCACCCCCATCACTACTACTACTACTACTACTACTAATATTATTACTCCTACTGCCACTGCCACCACCGCCACTACCACCACCACCACTACCACCAGTACTACTGTCCTGTTACCATCAATACTACTACCACCATCACATATAATTTAATCACAAATAATTTGAATCAACATAACAAATATCATTAGGAACACAAATAACAAGACTAAAATCGAGAGTGTTTGTTGGCATTCTTAGTAAATTCAATATCAACACTTTTGCTACCAAGAACCGTATTGTATTCTTAGTCGCCTGAGAAGGATATATTTTTAGAGACACTCAAGAACATAAAAAACATGTGACTCACAGAACTCTGATGATCTGGGTGATTCGTGTGTGTGTGTGTGTGTGTGTGTGTGTGTGTGTGTGTGTGTTGTGGTGTGGCGTGTATGGTGTGGCGTGGCGTGGTGTGGTGTGTGTGTGTGTGGGGGGGGGGACACACACACATTTTTTTCTATGCACTGCTGTGTGTTTGTGTGTGTCCTGTTGTGATATTGATAACTAACCAACATAGCCTTCTCCGTATAATAATAATAATAATAATAATAATAATAATAATAGATCACGGTTATTACGGAACTGCACGTGTGATAATTGTAACCGTGGGATTCCTGATAACAATTTGGTGATAATCGTGTCCACTGAACAGGAAAATGGGTGTGGATTAAGTTGTCGATTAGCACATAACCCAGTGATAGTGAGGAGTGAATGGAATGTGTCGTGGTTGGTTGGTTGGGGAGGGGCAAAGGAGGGGGGTCGCTGTAAAAAGTGTCCCTGTGTTGTGGTCTTGTTGTTTATTGGTGTGTGTGAGAGAGAGACAGAGAGAGAGAGAGAATGTTTGTGTGTGTGTGCTACATAGATACACCGGCTATAGTTTCATACCTAACTACCGTGGTATCAGCTGTTTCTCCTCCTCCTCCTCCTCCTCCTCCTCCTCCTCCTCCTCCTCCTCCTCCTCCTCCTTTTTACAAGAGACATATATACCGGTAGATAATGTTCTCAACCCTCCTATCAAAACACCATACTAGGCTACTAAAAAAAAGTAAGTTGTTGTTATTATACTACATAGCAAGTCGTCTTTTTTTTTTTTTTTTGCAGCTCCGGAAGTTCTTGTGTATTCCTTTGTATTCTTCCTCCTCTTCCATACTCCACTCCCTCTCTTACTACTACTCCTCATCATCCTACCCTCCTCCTCATCATCCTACCCTCCTCCCATTGCTCTTGTATACTCCAACTTCCCTTCTTGCCTACATTCCCCTTGACCATACTACTACTACTACTACTACTCGTGTTTGACAGAACCATGCAAGTTGTAGGAGTGATTAATAATTTATCTGCTTTTGTAATAGATAATATTATAGGTTATGTTCGACCCAACTTTCCTATAAAACTTCCAAACTAGATTTTGATTTTTCATATTACTCTGTATCTCATTTTGGGATAGTTTTGACTGGAGGGAGAGAAGGGGTGTGTGGGTGGGGAGTAACCTTATTATTTCCTCCACTTTACCTCATCCTACTGGCCTAGTTAGCACAGTATAAACAAACAGCCCAGCAAGATCCATAAGGTGTGTTGCTGTTTAAAATAATCCCTTTGTATTCCTTCCCCTTCTGATTCCCAAGTGTGTGATTCCAACCACCATTATCATCATCACCACTACCTTCATCACCATCTTCACCACCACCACCATCATTATCATCACTACCACAATCATTATCATCACCAACACCACCACTACCAACACAATCATTGCCACCACTACCAACACAATCATCACCACCACCACCAACACCACCACCATCATCACCACCACCACAACTACCACCATCACCACCACCACCATCTTCACCACCACCACCACCATCATCACCACCACTACCTTCACCACCACCATCACCACCACCAACCAGGTTTATTTATACACTTCCTGTTTTGCTGTCAAGATGGATCAGAGTGGGCTCAGGTACAAATCCCCCTCGTGTGAACCTGCAGTAAAAATCGTATTCCCTATTATTCCCCATCACACCAAAAGGAATTATCATTTTTGTCGAAAGTGTCAGTGCTGTGGGTAAATAATTATCTTGTGTTGGAGATGTCAGAGGTTCGATGGCACTGTAATGATGTAAACGAATTGTGGGCTTCCGATTCCACCAAACTATGTCTTAAAATTGAAAGACACGTTGCCAAGTTGTATTCTTTTAATTTTATACAGATTTAATATATACCGTCACTGTACGCGTAATTTAAAAACTTAACAATGTCCAGCAAACCACTCAATATTTAACACTATTTGTTACACTATTCAATAGGCGGCATCGATAGAAACCACAATTATTTCTGAATGGGAGAGAGACTTTGGTTACATGGAGTTGTTTACTAATTATACCATAGAAAAAGTTACCAAACATGCATCTATTATTGAATATAGGAAGAAACTTTAGCTGCACAGATTTGTTCACTATTTATACTACAGGAAAGATTGGCAAAAGTCACTATGGCTTATAATTACTGTTATGACCCCACATACATACATCACCCTTGTATGTCATTCAGCCTATGTCTAACTAACACATGACGTTTTTCTTGTCTGGGAATTGTACTGTTTACGTCAAGAGGGTAAGTGCTAATTTTATTTACTACATTAATGACGGTTCAAGTGTAGGAATACATACATGGACTAACTCCAGACGACTTTGTTTTTATAATATAGTTTCTACATTTTAGGAGACTAGCCATTACAAAAAACTGTCCCAAGATGCAGGTCATATTCAATATAGACTACGACGGTAGGCTGTATTTTAAGTTTAAAGGAATCAATTACTCCAACTATGTCAACTGTAAATTATTCCCTAAATGTGTGATTACCTCTTCAGAGTATTACGTATTCATATACATTTCCCCCCAGATTGTGCACGTGTATATAATATTATGTATATGAATTTAGTCTTAGGTATACATAGTGACTTGAGAGGGTTTACACTCTGCCTGTACAAATTATGGTCTGTAGTGATTCCTTCCTCCATACTGTACCACATAACAACAACAACAACAACAATAACAACAACAACAACAACACTCACACCAGAAATAGCGTGTTTGGTGGCAACATTAATATTATTGTAGGAATGATCATGAGTCTCGTCTCCAATTATTACCCTTATATATATATACCGCCGACAAACATCCCACACCCTAGTTAATCATTACTAACATTCGACCTCCCCATTTCTCCAAGGTTTTTATTAATATTATATTTCTTTTGGAGTTTTTAATTTGGCGTTGCGGTGAGTAAGCCCCGGCCAGACAGAAGGTCATTAGGCGGCCGGTAATTAGCGCTGTCTAGGAAGTTCTCAACTCTAAACACCTGTAATTAAGTTAGAGGGAGCAGGAGGCGGCGGGCAGGTATTATGTGAAGGGGAAGCACAGGCACCCCACACGCTAATGAACCTAGACATATACACAACACACACACACACACACACACACACACAGACACACAGACACATATACAGAGAGAGAGAGATTTCATATATCACTCCATCTTTTTCTCTTTCTCTCCTACACACACACACACACACACACAGAGAGAGAGAGAGAGAGGATTTCATATATCACTCCATCTTTTTCTCTTTCTATCTTACACAGAGAGAGAGAGAGAGAGAGAGAGAGAGAGAGAGAGAGAGAGAGAGAGAGAGAGACAGACAGACAGAGAGAGAGAGCGCTTAAGGCGTCTCCTGGAATTTCCTGCATTGTTATTAATCACTGCCTGCCTCCTGCCTCCTCCTCCTGCCTCCTGCCTCCTCCTCCTCCCTCCTCCTCCTCGTCGCATTTTTCTCTCCTTCATTCATTTTATCTTTCCAGCACAACTCCACTCACATATTTCTTCCAGCCTTTGTTTTTTTGTTATTTCATTCTTCCTGAGTCTCCCTCTCGCTGTCTGACAAACAACAAGAGTGTTCAGAGACCACATACCAAACATACATACATACATACATACATACATACATAGACCCCTGCTGTGTAAACTGACGTGCAAGCATCACCATACCATACTTAATAATAAATATACAAATGTGAGTGTATGGTCGGGAACACGTATACAGTCACAGTATTATTAACATTTCACAAAATTAGTAACTCTAGATAGGTTTATGCACCACAGTCATGTATAGAAGATGAAAACTGTAGAGTTACATACAACACAACAGACAAACTAATCGATGACACTGACCTCTGGTGGTAGTGGACATGACTTTAGTCCTTGAGTGTACAGAGTTAGCTCACAGACTTATTCACTGTTTTCGTTTAAATAGTCTGTTTCAATTCTTTAGTGTGTTTCCATGTATTGCCGTCACCATGATTGTTGTCCCACTACTTTGTCATCTTCTCCCTCGTCCTACAGGGTCTTGCAGGCCTTGGGCGTTCTTCTTTCATTCTCATATTATTATATTGTTCGTTCAAATAGTATAAATAAGGTGGTATATCAATATTGTACTGTATTGCTCTCGTAATCAGTCTACGGTAATACTCACCCGCAATTCACTTTTATTAATATATGATATTTATTCCTTCCCTGATCTGTTTCGTCATGACAGTTAAGGAGAAGTGGAAGGAAAGGGAGAGTGTATATAGAGGTCAGGAGGAAAGGAGGTCAGGAGGGAGTCAGTCTCACGCTCTCGCTTTCTCTCCCTCTCTCTCTCTCTCTCTCTCCTTTTCATTCACTGCTTGAATACGATACAACCCTAACTCCTCCCTCCTTTCCCTTCCTCCCTCCCTTATTCCCTTCTCGTCTCTTGGTAGCGGGAAAACCATGCCTCTGTTTCCAGTTCATGCAAATGTGTGTGTGTGTGTGTGTGTTATGAGATATAAGCTAGTGGGGAAGGCAGGACAGGGAAGGAGAGGTTGAAGTAAAGGCTGAGTTTGGTTGGTATAATAGGGATGATGGATGGATGGATGGAAGGATTGTTGCTTAGAGACTTAACTGGCTTGAAGGTATAGTGCATGGGGAGTGGGTGGAGTGGGGATGGTAGGGAGTAGGTTAAGAGGAGTGGGGAGTCGCACGTCTTGTTGGGGTGCAAGAGAAAGGATAAGAAGGGAAAGGGAAAAGTGGTGTGGATAAATTGTTTTTAGGAAAGAGTATGGAAGATGATATGAAGGGGAAAACCATGGGAAGGAAGGAGACAATATTGTTAAAAGTAGTCACCTAAAAACCGCGATTCCCAACGAGTAAGCAGATATCGTGATCCATTACGACATATGCTCGTCCTTCACTCACTTTAATTAAGTTGCAGTTGTTTACTATCATCAAAGACGAAGCGAGGACAATTCTAGGAGTGCATGAACGTTTGCGTCGCGCAGCTTACTGTACCTTTCACAGACTTCATGTGGGGAGTCCTAGGGTTGATTCCACAGTGGTATTGGTTTGTTAGCTTCACAACCAACCACACTAATGTCTTGTAAGGCTTCATTATTTTCCAAAAGCTGTGTATCCACATACACAAAATCTATCCAACAGTAATATAATGATGATCATTGTATAATTTAATCACCAAATTCATTAAATAATTCACCTACAAGTCATTAACACGGTTAATATTCTTTTGTTTGCGTGTTTACAAACCAAAACAAACCATTATGGAATCGGCCCACAGTGAGCAGGTCCTGAACATTTGCCATGTTTTGCGATGGCTGCTCCATGCCAAGGTTTAAAGTATTCTTTACACCTTGCTCCATGCACTGCCCCTCGGTTACAGTTCGATTTCCCAATGATGTCAAAAAATGATGGCGATATTATATTGTGGAGTGAGTCCACCTACAACCTGTACACTTACTAACCTCCTCCTCCTCCAGAAGCAGAATATATTATATAATCCATATAGGCTAAACATATACGGTAATACGAATAGTGGATGAAATAATATAACGGGTATTATTATTATTATTATTAACATTATTACAAGATGGTACATTACAGAACAAACAAAATACTGAAACCAACAGAGAATACTGATACCTGCTGAATTTCAGATTAGCAATACAATAACATTAGTTGATTTATATATTACACAAACAAAACTTCTTGATGAGGTTGCCAGAGGTGTCCTTCTGTTCCTTATTCATGGTGGTGCTGGTGGAGGTTAGTTGGTGGTTGGAGGTCGCTGGGAGGTCGTTAAGTTGTCACTTCCGAGGGCAGACGAGACACAACTTACATAGGGGAGATGCGTCTCTGCTACATCTCATGGTGAAGGAGTAACTTGACTGTTCAACACTTTGATACAGGCCGTCGTTGCCACATAGCAGCGTGCGGCGACGGTGCCTCACTCTCACTGTGTTCACACTGCAACTTGTCCAGGGATCCGACAATGGCACAGATGGCCAGCGAAAGTTTTGAAAATATAAAATGATCGCAGCCACTTCCCAAGTAAATGCGATCACCTGTGACTTTCTGTGACTAATTTCGATGCCACTAGGATTAAAGTATAGGAATGTCGTTGTAATTTGAGATTGCAGAAATTTTTGCAAAGTCCCGTCATCGTAGATAATCGCAGAGGCTTTATCACATAATTATGTGTGGTCCCAGCATTATAAACATAATTATTCACTCACTAACACATTAACGTACACAAAAGCAAACAAAGTTGACCACACACACACACACACACACACACACACATAGAGTTGTTCACGAGTCAACACAACAGACAGACACACAACACCCAATTGACCTCCTCCACACCCACCTACATGCACAGACACAATCATCCACGAGTCTGTCTTTCTGTACCTCGACTCCATAGGAAGGCAGACAGACAACCAATTATTTATTTTCCAGTTGTAAAATATTACTATCTAGGCTGGGCGTGGAGCCGAGGTGTGTGCATCGAATCACATGCATATTAGGCCCAGGGAATTAAGGGTGGTCAGGCGTGCAGGTGTAAATGTATAATGTGGATTGATAGTCTCTTGTGGTTAGATTTGAGAGCCTGCCTACACATTCCTCCAGACTATACAACAAAACAGATGTCTACATGTATTGACTTGAGAGACTATTCTGTGTTCTGGCCTAACTTGGAGGAAAAGGTTGCCCCATCATTTGACCCCAAGAGATGCCCATCACACTAAGGGGCTTGTGTGTGTTTGAGTTTATTATTATTATAAATTTATTTTTCAATTTGGAGGTTCTGAATGCCTCCAAACTTTCCCGGGAAAAGCTATGGTCTGTTCAAAATTTGTGTTCCACTAGCCTCTATCTATCTAGCTATTTCTATCTGTATCTATCGCTATTTATCTGTATATATATATATATATATATATATATATTTCTATCTATCTAACTATCGCTCTATCTATCTATCTAACTATTTCTATCTATCTAAGCATAAGAGGCCAAAAGGAACACAAGTTTTGAACAGACTATAGCTATCTATACTGAGGGAGTCGGTTTGTTTCATGGCTTAATCTGAGGGAAAAATAAGCTTGTAGTTTTTCCATGCTATGTCTTACCAGGTGATTTATAGACCTTATATTCCCAGTCAAATCAGAGGGACTTACGCACAACCGAAGTATAAACCAAGTCATAGGTTAGGTTTGGTCAGGTCTAGAATTAAGTTACCGGTAGGTTAGATTTGGGAAAGGTATAGGTAGGTTAGGGTATGGCAGGCTAGATAAGGTTAGGGTTGGTTACGGGAGGTTCTGTTGTGTTAGGACTGGTTAGGTATATATAGCACATTGGTTAGGGTATAGGTACTGCATATGTTAAGATTGATTAGGCATATGATTATCAGGTATATATTTCTGAGAAGCCGGATTAGCGATGGAGCTCTGAAAAAAATTACTTTTTAAATATCGTAATTGTTAACGCGGTTATTCCCCCCAATGGTATATAGTGTTGTGGATGTCTAAAAACCCTGCCCCGACGACTAGGAATGCCGCCCCTTAACCAGAACCACAACCGTTTATTTTTTCCTCTGTCTCTGGGAACCTCATTACAAGGTAAAAACTCGAGGGAGGGAAGAGAACTGGAGGGGGTCCGTTTGGTTTCGTAAATGACCGAGACTAAACAGAGGAACTGAGAGAAGACGACTGGAAACGGATTCACACACACACACACACACGCCCGCCCGCGCACACACTCGAATTATGTGTTTAGATTATATTTCATTTATTTATTCTTTTATTACTTGTTGTTTGTGTATATTTGACAGACGGACAGACGGAAAAAAAGACAAACGGAGGTGATATGTTTACCTCTCCAACTTCGTTACAAACATACTATAATAATTTTGGTACATCAAAACTCCTTGATTCCTTCAAAGTATACATGCCAGTAAACAGGATCATATTAACAAAAATATTGGTGGCCTGTTGCTGGGAGTGGTTTGTAGGAATCAGTTGCTCCAAATTTACCAACGCTGTACTATTTATTCCCTTAAAGGAGGCAGGCAGGCATTAACGGGATAGTCAGTGGGAGAGAACAATAAAAGCCTGGGTACTTGTGTTGTGTTGTGTTGTGTGTTGTTGGCTAATTAATGGAAGGTCGGGTTTGTGTTGGCTAATAGTTAAAGGGAGATTCTTTTGTTGGTAAATTGGAACGATACTGATTCATCCAAACTATACGAAATAACAGACAGACAGACAGACGCCTTCAATGGTATACTAATAGGAGATCTGTTTCGTGGAATAATAGTTTGGATGAATCACAAACCTTCCAATTCACCAATAAATGAATCTTTCCTTAAAAACTATACTCTGTTCAAAACTTTTGTTCCTTTTGGCCTCTTATGCTTAGATAGATAGATAGATAGAGCGATAGTTAGATAGATAGATATATAAATAGAGATAATTAGCTAGATAGAAATAGCGATAGATAGACAGAATGATATAGCTAGCTAGATAGAGGCTAGTGGAACACAACTTTTGAACAGACTATAGTATCAAATTATCTTAAAATGTGCTTCGAAAAAAAAAACTAACTGAATTTGTACGGTTTTGGGTGGCCCAGGAGCAATCAGTAGTACAGCCGAAAACATAAATACGCGTCCATCTCATGTACTTGATAATGCTAATAATGACCAGATAGTTGCATTCTGAACTATAGTTTCTATCCTAAAATCATGTGTAATTTACCATATGTGAAGTATGTCTGTCATGTTTGCATTCAATTTGTGTTACTACATCAATATAGCGACCCATACATTAGTAGGTGGAAATAAAGCGAACTTATGCTGTTGACTGTACCTGTAGCCTCAATGTATACCCCCTCCCCCACACACACAACCTCCCCCCTCCTCCCCACACACAACCTCCCCCCTCCCCCACACAACCTCCCCCCCCTCCCCCACACACACAACCTCCCCCCCCTCCCCCACACACAACCTCCCCCCCTCCCCTTCCTACCTACAAAGTTGCAACCAACATTTTGACAGCAGTACTACATGGGTAACTGGGTACAAACCACTTATTAACTGATTGACTGAATTTACTCTATTAATGTGTGTGTGTGTGCTTGTGTGCGCGCTAGTGGCTGAATTTGTTGCATTAATATATGTGTGTGTGTATGTGGCTAAATTTGTTGCATTAATCTGTATGTGTGTGTGTGTGTGGCTGAATTTGTTGCATTAATCTTTGTGTGTGTGTTGCATGTTGGATTAATGTGTGCGTGTGCTTGTGGCTGTGTGTGTGTGTGTGTGTGTGTGTGTGTGTGTGTGTGCTGTGAGAGAGGCCAGTCGTACAAAAGTGGACAATAAAAGCAGAGTGTGGGTTTGTTTTCCAGGAAGCAGGAGTCTCCCCCTGGCCAAACACTAAATGGAAAAACACTGTCTGTACTGAGCCATTCCAATCCATCTCTCCAGCCAGTTATTCTTCCATCTCCTATTCCATTTGGGTATCTATTCGCCCATTCATTTAATCGTCCATTCATCTATCCATCCACCTATCCATTCATTAACCAATCTATCCATCCATCCATCCATCCATCCTCTTGGCGTTCCTTCTAACTCATCTTAGAGAGAATGACCAAAGTTTATTCAAGTGAGTGAGTGTGTTTATAGGTCATAATATTATAAAGTGATAATGTAGAGTGTCATTCTCTCTCTCTCTCTCTCTCTCTCTCTCTCTCTCTCTCTCTCTCTCTCTCTCTCTCTCTCTCTCTCTCTCTCTCTCTCTCTCTCTCTCTCTCTCTCTCTCTCTCTCTCTCTCAATAATATAGTTGTGTCCAAGTCTTCATAACGAAACCACCTCCACTTTTAGCAGAGTTATAAAAAGATGAGAGATGATAATGTACAGATCCCATCTTGAAAAGCAAGCCATTCAACGGAGAAAGAAATTCCAAGAAGATACTGTGCATCGTGTATAGTTGTAAGCTGTGTGTGGGTAGAGAAAAGAGGATACACACACACACACACACACACATGCACACACCTGGAGTAGGAAGATTGTGACGGAAATAGATGTATAAACTCGAGATTTATGAAGTATTGAAAGACGCGACATTTTTATTACACTAGTCACTAATGAGAGAGAGAGAGAGAGAGAGAGAGAGAGAGAGAGAGAGAGAGAGAGAGAGAGAGAGAGAGAGAGAGAGAATTTGCATCTAACTCTCTCTGTGTGTGTGTGTGTGTGTGTGTGTGTGTGTGTTGCACGAGCGCTTTTACTTGACATGTGACTGACCTCGAATCCTTGGAACGAACAAAAGCCCAAAAGCTGAAATTCAACAAGCAGAGTCACTTGGCCGTTACGCAGAACCTGTCCCCTCCGATTTTTAGAAATGTGATGATGTCCACTGGTAGTATTTTTGGTCCATTTCTTTTGTACCTACGATATTATTTCACTAAACAAAAACTTTATTACTTAAAAAAAATGCATACATAACCATAAATGTATCCTTGTTACATTTGTCAGGAATGTATGAGATTTTGGTTAGACTTGTTTTTCTGTTTGTTAGCAGTAAATTACTCCTACCGAACCCACGTAAATGTTGGATGTATTAATATGGAAGGTGTGGCAGTGAGGAGGAGGAGGGAGAAGAACTTGAGTAGTGAGGGAGGGAAGTGAGGATACTGAGGAGAGGAGGAGGAGGGAGAAGAACTTGAGTAGTGAGGGAGGGAAGTGAGAGGAGATGAGTTAGATTCTAGAGAGTCTGCCGGCCACTCTCACTCCTGCTAACTCTCTTATTTTTTGTCCTGTCTGTGTCTCAATCCTTCCCTCCATTCTCTCCCTTTATCTCTATATCTTTCCTTGTTCTCTTTCCTCTTTTTCATTCTCTATATCTCGCTCCTTCTTATTTATTTGTTTCCTGTAAATTAATATTGTTTATTTACTTTAGTTTGTTAAAATGGATGAATGAGGTGCGTCTTTATATAAACCTTGAGAAGGTTAATGGATATACAGTCACGAGGACCATTTACCTCTGTTAAATGTTTCATAAATATACAAGTGCGTCTTTTATCGTAATCATGCTAACATACAGAAAGATAGACAAACAAACAACCCGAACCAATAACCTTGGCTGGAGTAATTACGTAGATATGTACGAGTGTAATTACTATCACCCAGTGGTTCGAACCCCCCGGCCTGCCATCACGTTATGAACCCAGTTTACTGACCATTAACCTAAAGGCATGAAGTGATATGAGGAAAACCTTGCTCACTGGAGTTGTAACTGTGATTGGTGGCTCTGTACTTTGGCTTGTATCACATCCACCAATCACAGTCCTGGTTACGTGAGTTGGAGAAGTTTTTGCCCTCTGGTAAAAATGAGGAAACGAGAGCCACAGTTGACCACGTAGAAGTTTTTTGGCAGTTTATACAATCACAGACACTAGTTTTGTCTCTCTTGCTCTTCAGTCACTCTTAAACAGCTCGTATGATCGTACATACTAAAGGAAAAGAGGTAGTTTACATCACACTGGGTTATCTCTGGGTACTGAAGTTTAGTTAATGTGTTTACTGGCCTAAAAAAAAAAAGCAAAGGAAAGAAAACATCGATGGCGTTTAGTTGGTGCTTCGTCCCTTGTCGTACTTATTATTATACAGTCTATCAATGCATTCTACTGTCATCACTGGCATCATCACGAGCCGATGTTAATCCATTGTAAGATCTTGAAGGCCTTTATATTATCAGTACTCTCCACTTCTCTTATGTTTACTGTTTTATAATAATTACGATCCATTCTCCTCTCCACTTCCCTTGTGTCTATTCTCTAATAAATACCATCCATTCTCCTCTACACATACATTGAAACACTCAATTAAGGGGGTGTGGGAATAGGGGACAGGCTTGGGGGTTTTGGGGGGGTGCGGGAGTGGGGGGACAGGCTTGGGGGAGGTTGGGGAGGTTAGGGAAGTGCGGGAATAGGTTACAAGCTTTCTACCCACCCCAAGCCTGTCCCCCCCTATTCCCGCACCCCCCAGTCCCCCCTCAAGCCTGTCCCCTATTCCCACACCCCCATAAACGTGGTTGGTTTTCTGAGATGATTGTGTGATGTATAACTAAAGCATCTAGGCCTGTAGGGGGACGAGTACAAGGAAAAGATAGGGATTAATTCCAGCCCCATCGTGCCTCGTTTCACGCAGTTGTGTCGAGGAGGAAAAAATGGGTGAAAAAAGTAATAGACGAGAAAGCCAGAAAAATAATATATATAAAATGTAATCGAGGAGGAATTTAGGGAGAGTTTAGATTCAGACAGGTAAATAACTTGGTGTGTGTGTGTGTGTGTGTGTCTATTTTTTTCTGTCTACTAGTTTCTTGGCGCCTCTTCCTATTACATCTCTTCCCCCTCAGTCTCCTCGCCTTCTCTTCCAAACCTCAATCCTCCCCCTCATATTCCAGTTCCTTCTATTCCCTCCCATCTATTTTTCTGCCACTCCCGTTCCCTCCTTACCTTCTCCTCATGTTTTCTTATCCCTCCTCCTCCTCCTCCTCCTCCTCCTCGTCCTCGTCCTCGTCCTCGTCCTCGTCCTCCTCCTCCTCCTCCTCCTCCTCCTCCTCCTCCCCCTCCTCCCCCTCCTCCTCCCTCCTCCTCCTCCTCCTCCTCCTCCTCCTCCTCCTCCTCCTCCCCCTCCTCCTCCTCCTCCCAATCATCATCTTCTTCCTCTTCTCCCTCTCACCACACCCTCCTAATCTCTTCTCTTAATGGAATAAAAGGGATATTTTTAACACATCAGATAAGGTGATCGTAACACACACACACACACACACACACACACACACACACACACACACTTTTACGCCACAACTGTCCTGAAAATGACTCAGATAGTGACACGCACACGGACATGCAGAAAAACGCCACCACATTTCCAAAGGTACACCTTCATGGGATTGTTTCGGTGAATTGGAGAGTTGATTCCTCCAAACACCAACACAACTCAACAAACTGCATGTATCTTGAGCAAGTCTCTTATAGCGATTTTTAGTAATTAATTTATATATATATATTTTTTTTTTTTTTTTTTACCAATGGTGTCGTATCCGTTCTGGGAGGGAATTCAGAAAGCTTGTACAGCCATGTGCAATATATGTACAACAAATACTATTTCAAAGGAATACAAAGGCCATTAAAAACAGCAACGAACGTCCGTTGGTCCTTACGAGGTAGCTTGGGTCTAGGATACTAACTACTAATAGAGTGAATGATAAAATTGGTGAAGGCTCCTCCCTTACCCACCATTCCCTCCAATTTTTACTGGCAATGAAACAGTTGTGTAATTTAGGACAGTGAATTAAGGACAAGGGAAAAAATGCTCTATTCTACAGGTGACCTAACTAACATTACATCCTAAAATGTAAACAGTTTAACGTGTATCGATAATTCATTGAGAAATAAGGTGAGTTGGGGTTGCTTTCGTTATATTTATCAAGATGAAAGACTTTGAATTAGTCACCTCGTAATCTATGTTTCGTTCATCCGAATAGATTTAACACTTTAATCCTGTCTTCATACGGTTTATTTTTCAGTCTCAGAATCATTTTGGGTACTCAATGTTGTATTTTTTCTATCTTTTCTGTATCCTTTCTGAAGTAGGGTAACCCAAACTGAACACCGTATTCTAGGTGGGGGAGAACTAGCGAGTATAAAGATATTTTTACTCAGAGTTAACTTTGAATGTTCTATCTATAAATTGGACTAGTTTTATTTTGTTGTATTTACTACTTGGGTTCAGTGGAGACTTGTTGGTTTTAGCTCGCTTGTCACAATGATCCCAAGATATTTTTTCCTTTTCCACGCTTGACAATTATTGGAACACCATTCATCTCTTAAGGGACCCTGTGATGTGGTCGGAAAATTGGAGATAAATGAGTCCTTCAAATATTGCCACGAAACACACACCTATATGGAAGGAGGTTGTTTCGTGGCATGGTCAGGAGAAATCAGAAGCCTCCAATTTTCATAGACGATCACAGGGTCCTTAATGTACTTACTTAATAATACTTTACATTTATCTGTATTGAAATTCATCTGCCAGTTTTCGGCCCAGCTCGCTAAAGTGTTGGATGAAGCGGCCTCGAGAAAATGGAGGCAAAATCATAGTAACTGTGTTGGTCTTTGGTTGTTGCTAAAACTTCAAATGGCACAGCTTTATTCAAGTGATGCTCAACTTTTACTCCTGACTGTACACCGATGGTCGAGATTGTGTTCGGTTTTTGCTCTCCGGAACGCAAGATGATTATAACCGGGTGACAGTGGTTTTAAAAAAATGTGATGAGCAACTATTCTTAGCCCACTCTCAGGTTTGGAATCTGTCGCACAAAAAACACACAGATACATAATTATAGATGTTGTATTTTGTTTCTATATTATCATTGGTTATTTTCTCTCTTTCTCTCTCCATAAATGTCAAATCCTTCTTGCTAATAATAGGACATGCAGAGAGAGAGAGGAGAGAGAGAGAGAGAGAGAGAGAGAGGCACGAAGTATGATAGTAGCTAAAAATAACCCACTGAGTCCTTCCTGGGGCAGCGTGTTGTGGGTGATGCTCTCGAGTATTTTTTTTCCACACCTGTCGTAAACCCGCCCACGACTGACTAGCTGACCTGACCACACCACACAACACACTACATCCGTCCCCTCGCCTATCTTCCCCACCGAGATACAGTCGGCGGCAAAAGTCCTGTATCCTCACTTGTTGCTTCACAGAGGCACGCAATGTTCATAGACTCGAGATTATTTGGTGTGGAAATCATGCGTATTTCTCGAGTCCATGAACAAAGCGTGTCTCGGTGAAGTAGATGAGGCGTCAGGATTTCTGTCGCCGACTGTACACTATACGTACAGCCATTGTTGGGTCCCACAGTCATTATTTCCAAAGTTTCTCTCTTGATATAAGGAATCTTTACTTGACGAGCGGATACGTGCATCGTTTGGGACATGCTAAGTCACGTCAGGTTAGGCAGGGTTAGGACAAGACACAATTTGAGTGCAAAGATCATAGGAAGAGAAAAGTGCATAGGGAATCAGATAAATATATATATTATTCTTGCCATTAGCTACATTCACAGGAATATGAGTTTCGTTGTGTTTGTTTAATTATGACTTAGTTTTCTTTTCTTTTAGACATTCTCAAGAGTATCGATATGGTTGGGAGAGTATTTGTTATGTAGAAAACACCATCTTCCTAAAGGTCACTGCTGCGGCTAACGCTATTTTTTGTACTCTGTGTTGGGGCGGGGCGACTTCGCTCGGTGGTCATGTGTGCTATTTTGGGAGAGAACGTGAGACTCTCGTGTGTGTGTGTGTGTGTGTGTGTGTGTGTGTGTGTGTGTGTGTGTGTGAGAGAGAGAGAGAGAGAGAGAGAGAGAGAGAGAGAGAGAGAGAGAGAGAGAGAGAGAGAGAGCGAGAGAATGTTTCTGGGAATGTATTTACTGTTTGGGTTGGTGTGTGGGAATGCTTGCTTGGTAGCTTGTGTATGTAAGTTTGTTGTTGAAGGACATAAAGAACAACTGGTATTATTATTATTATTATTTTTGCTGGCAAGATACCGGTATATCCACATAAAAACACCGAAAATATATATTGATGAGGCCTACAATGTTTCTGCTTAGCTTGAACCCTCTTCTGAAATATATACCAATAACTGAGGAAAAGGTCAACATATGTAGATTATTAATACATTACGACTAGTACAGTATATATGCGAGGAAGGATATACTATGTGGATTGTAAATGGGGGACAAAGGCGGGATTAGGAATATTTTAGACCCCGATTGAGTGCACTGGGTTAGAGACGAGCCCTGACAACTAACAACAAGAGAAGATGAGTCACTTCACCTCATTAATCATGCATAATATTAGAACTCACAGAAAATGGTACGTGGTGCCAAGAAAATACACAACACGCGGCGTTGCTCAATCAACATGTTTGGTGCTCAATTAACATACAGTACATACATGATGCTCAGAATACGTGTGTATGTGTGTGCGTGTGTATGTGTGTGCGTGTGTGTATGTGTGTGCGTGTGTGTATGTGTGTATCTGTGAAAGTGTTGTACCAAAATGCTGGAGTACTCTGTGGTTGGTAAGAGGAAGGGGTATGAGGGCGTTGTTAGGGCGAAGGGGTAGAGACGGGGAAGGCAGACGGCGAGACGGGGGGTTGGGTTGGGTTGGGTTGGGGGGAGATAAGGATTAGATGTGGTGGTGGTGAACATTAATTTAAGCATACCGGTATATCAAAACACGCCTCAGGTGAAGAATCATTTGGTGGTAAATTGGAGGGCTACTTATTCCTCTAAACTATCCCTTAAGGGGGTATATAGCACATTGTTTTGGGTGGTAAATCTGAAGCAAATTATTCCTCCAAACTATTCCAGGCAACAGGATACCATTATTTTTGTTATGTGTTTGTTTCCTGGCATACTTTGGAGGAATCAAGGCACTCCAATCTATCAGGAGTATTACCATCCCCTTAAAACTAATCACCAGCTTATAATTTTGAGATTGTTTATTTCCTGCATGGCATAGTTTGGAGGAATCAATAAAGCTCTCCATTTTATAAACAAGGGTGTATATCTATGAAAAAATATAATGCAAAATTTCTAGTACCGTATATGTAGAGTAGAGTAGAGTGGTGACCCGAAGTCCAGTCTCCTCTCCGGTCTGTTGGTTACCTCCGATAACGAGACATATATAGGGCCGTATGCAAGAACATCAGTGGTGTTGTTGACGATGGTACGGTGGACATACTATGGAGTCGTCGTATCACTACCACACCATCATCAACCACCTGTATTCCTGCACACGGACCATAATGTCGTAAACGAGCCATACTTACCTCTTATACTTGACAGTAATGTACACTTAAGATTCATACACTCCTGATGAAATTTTTACCTTTTCACAAAAGTGACAGGATAATGAGGACTTGACTTTTGATAACGACCGTACACCTGTATTTAATAAATGAAGGTAATATATATTTGTAAAGGAGAGGTGGGAGACCTTGGTGAAGTGAGGGGTCAGGGGTACTACAGTATATAACCCACAAACATTGTTATTATTTTCTAACAATGAGCGGGGAAGGTTGCCTATACCTACCTACGCACCTCCTTAAATTCGTACCTTATACATACCTTATTCATGGGTTCAGATTTAAGGTATATGTACAGTCGGATACCATAGTCTCTAACCCACCTGAGTCGAAGCCAGAGATCTAAAGCATGTGATTTCTGGACGACAGCCCACCCCACGGTCCATATACTACACACATCTCGAACCAAAGGAGGCTTATAGTGGGTTGTCGTCCAGAAACTGACTAAGCAGGAAGACCTCAAACAGCCGACTCAAACCCCCCCACCCCCTGCTCACAGGGGTGGTAACCTCTGGCATCAGTGGCATTTTAACGTGTCCAAAGCAAGGATCGAACGCTGGGCTACAGAATTGCAGCCACAGACTCTACCACTGTGCTAGCCAGAGGCTTGCAGCATGAAGAAAATATATTATTTAAGTAGTCGTACCGTCTGTCAGTCTGTCTGTCTGATGTTTACCGACATACATCGAACCACAATGAAGCCTTACTCACGCTACAGTTACGAACACAAGTACTGTACCGTCTGCAAAAAAAGTTTTGGAACCACCCCTACGTTAATTTTAACATGTGTAAGCGGTGTAGGGTTAGTACTCCACTGACTGGGCAGGTAGTGTCTCGTGTCATTCGGGATTGTCTTTGCCCGGCTATAATATGCGGGCCGCGCCAGTGACAACTTTTTTATATCAAAAGTTTAGCTGATTTTAAATTAAATTGAGTGTTCAAGAACTCTTACTATTTGACTATTCATTATTAAACACTATATAATTATCTTGTCTCATGGCATAGTATGGAGGAATTTGTCCCTCTCTAATTGGTTAACAAAAATCATCTCCCATTAACAACATACGAGTTACCGATGACCCACAGAGAAAGAGATTGATAACCATCTTGTCGTTTATGTCACTCTTCTTTTACTCCCCTCATACTTACTCTTCTACCCTTCTTCTATTTCCTCTTCCATTCCCCTTCCACTCCCCCGGCCACTAAGAGAGGTAGTGTGTGTGTGTGTGTGTGTAGAAAGGAAAGCTTCATAGTCTGTTACTGTCTGTACCGATAGCAACAAAGAGACAGGCCAGAAAAATACAATGGAAACCTTCAGACAGACAGACAGACAATATGAAAAAGTATAACCATTTGATGTACAACTTTACAACTTGTCCTTGGCACCCATTACAACAAACGAGTATATATTTTAAACCTCGTCTGTCACTCCTTTCGTCTACTGGGAGAGGTTGTTTGGGAGGGGAGAAAGTTAGTGTATAGGCGAAAGTAAGCAAGAAGATCGAGAAAGTGATAAAGAGAAAGTGAGGTTGTGTATGAGAGAGAGAGGGGGGGGGGGGGGGGGAGGGAACGCGTATAATAATGAACGGCTGAGATTTTGACCTTGGTTGTGCCTCTCTCTCTCTCTCTCTCTCTCTCTCTCTCTCTCTCTCTCTCTCTCTCTCTCTCTTGCAATGGGTGGCAAGGTCAAGTTGTAATATTGTCCATCAAATTATTTTATTTTCCATATTATCAATCTGTTGTTGGTCTCCATCATGTTTTTCTGCTGTCTCTTTCTTTGCCGGTATCAGAATATAGAGTATGAAGCTTCCCTTTCTACACACACACACACACACACACACACACACACACACACACACACGCTCGAGTAGGTGACAGACAGATAAGCTGAAGGCAAAAATAACTAATTTTATAAAATATATGAGAGCTTAACTGACAGAGATAGACAGACAGGGAAAGAAACAGACAGACAGATAGACAGGGGGAGGCAAACACCCGACATTCCTTTGCACACCTCGTTCCCCTGACCTGTTGCCCTCCCTCGCTTCCCTTCACAACACACACACACACACACACACCTTTCCTGTCAGTGTGAAGTAGTACAGGAAAGTTAGTAAATTATGTCCAAAAATGTGTTTCTCCTTTCCTTAAAAATGCTTATCCATTCATTCATTCGAGCATTCGGGCATTAAGATACACCCTTTCATGTGTAAAGAATAACGTGCCTATTCATTTAAGAACTTCTCCCATTCCTTCATACATAATTGCATACTATCTATATATTATTACATTTTGGTGTCATTTAACAGCAAAGCTATACTTGTTAGTGAGTTTCTATTTAGTAACAAAATATAGTTATCAAGTAGGCCGGCATCCACTTTTTGTGGCTTGAATGAAAATGTTGTCGAATGAATAATTAATGTGGGTGAGGTCCCTTGGGGTCCCACACGCTCGTAATTCGTCTGGCTGTGAGGTGGATTTGTGCTTAGTCGGACGGATCTTGTGGCTCAGACATCACCTCACTTCACAATAACAACAACAATACTATACACATTTGGATTTACTAAGCAAAATGTACCAGCTTCCCCATTAAATTGTTGGCCATTTCGGTACATGTAATACAATCCATGACAAATATATTTTAAATTTACTAGACTATGTACGGATCAGCAACTTATACTCACTGGAATGGATGCGTAACGTGTATCTCAGGTCCCGTCACCTGCAGGGAATGGTTGCATTTCCAAAAAATCATAATAATGGGTAGAGCACTGTACAGTCGCGGCACATAGTCTTTAATCAGGGTGTAAGGGGAAGTCTGATCAGGGTGTACCAGACAGCTATAGGGTCATGAGGCACTATGAGATGACCTAAGTTATGAGGGTATGATGTTGGAGGGTAATGATTCCTCAGCCAGAAACCATAACAGAATGTACACTCGTGATACTTAATTTCTGACCACACACACACACACACACACACACACCCACCCTGCATTCGAACTCAGCCTCTATAGGTGTACTGGGTGGGGAAATGAGCAACACCAGGCGATTCGAAGCTTTCTGCTCCTTACACTCTGGTCAGAAATTATGTATCACGAGTGTACACATGATAAAATAAATAAATAAATAAATAAAACTATCGGTGCAATTCTTGTGTGAAATATTCCAACACCTCAGATGATGGATACTGAAATATAGCTTGTTTATTCCCGGGGCATCATGAACTGTGCCGATCAGTTACAGAACCATCAAACTTCTCCTGTTCCATTGTTTATTGATCGTGTGTACTGTACAGTAAACTATAGTCTGTTCAAAATTTGTGTTCCACTAGCCTCTATCTAGCTAGCTATTTCTATCTGTCTATCTATCTATCGCTATTTCTATCTATCTATCGCTTTCTATCTATCTATGTAACTATCTCTATCTATCTATGTAACTATCTCTATCTATCTATCTATCTAAGCATAAGAGGCCAGCAGAACACAAGTTTTGAACAGAGTATAGTCGGGAATCTGTTTGGTACCATATTATAAATTTTTGAGTAATCGGTACTCCTCCAAAGTGCTTACAATAAATTACCCTCTGAAGGGATCCATGTTTTATTTTTATTCCTCCAAACTATGCCACGAAACAGATTTTTTATTTTATGCAGTAGTTTCGTAGGACAGATTGGATGATGCTGTAGTCACCATCCCGTTTACAGTCCACAGGTTCCGCTTAGCTTTACATTTCACAGGCGTTAGTCATCTCTTAGAACTAGTAATATTATTTGATGTTAGTTTGTGTTCATAATATCATGATTACCTTGGTACCATTGTTTCTCTCTCTCTCTCTCTCTCTCTCTCTCTCTCTCTCTCTCTCTCTCTCTCTCTCTCTCTCTCTCTCTCTCTCTCTCTCTCTCTCTCTCTCTCTCTCTCTCTCTCACACACACACACACACAGGTCAGACCGCCCACACCGGCTTGTAGCACACAACAACTGGTTCTTGCTACTCTGAAAACTAATGCACGTTGAAACCTAAGGTGGTGTGGATTTATGAGTTTGGGATGTTTATATGTTTGTAGTTAAGAGTCTTTTGTTTTGTGTGTGTATTATTGCATATGCCGGGTGAGTTTCGAGGGATCTTGTGTGTTCGAATTTATTTTTGTTACTTTGTAGTTATGTTTGTGTTCCCTTGTTTGTAATGATTTATATTTCTCATTTTGTACATAATTGTTTGAGGGAAGTTGGTGTGTTTGTTTGCAGTTGCTAATGGATTTTAAAGTCGTATGTTTTTATTATATAGTCTATATACTGGGTAACACCTTAAGAGAATTTGTTGTCTTTTATTACTATTATTAAAAAGACCAGAGACACAAAGCTGGGGGAGAAGGCAAGCCTTCTATCAATCCGAGGACCCCAGCCCCATGAACCCAACCTAAAGTAAAGATAGCGTAGAAAAAGAAAGACGAATAGTTAACTTAATAAAAACATATTAACCCTACTCATGAAGCCAGCCAGTCCCCCACCATCAAAGACAGATTCACAATGATACAGATCAAGGGACAAACGATTGACTATACTGACAAGTTCTACAGCGCGGCAATAAGTAAGCAAACTTATGGACCCTGAGCAAACTTATGGGTGGCCAATGCACCACGAGTGACACGAGCTGAATCATACAGAGGTGGCAGAGAGGAGTTAGAGGATGCAGCACATTAATTCTGATCTTAAACAGAACGACGGTGACTCAGATTACAATCAAGTGAACCGCCGGCAAGAAAATTTGCATTAGAATCAATCCTATCCAGTAACTTGAAATGGCAGTCTGCTGCTGAAATCCATACTGGAGAAAAGTATTCCATTACAGGCAAAACAAAGAAGTTAAAAAGCCACAGTAACAATGAGTGATCTCCGAACACACACCAAGCTTTATGCATAATACCAAACTTTTAGGAGACAGACCTCGAGATTGACCACACATGCTTCCCAGAATAACCAAATTCTCAGACCCCCTAATACAGTCCCATCAAGAATCAAGGGTGGCGATATAGGGAAGTATTGACAGCGAGAAGAGTTAATTAAAATTATGAAAAAGTTTTAGGATTAGTTTTATCAAACGCATGCACGTCTATGAGCCAAAAGTGTACACTCATCAACATAATTCAGCACAGCGAACCACCCACCCACCCACTCTTGAAGATATATATTTTATATTATGTTTTGATGACCAAATGGTTAGTAGAAACTTTTAACTCATTTCATTCGTTGTCCCTCAGATCACACGGAAGTTGACGACTGCAACAAACGTCAGTACAAACCCAAGAGAAACAAACAACGGCGACGACAACAGGAGCTGCTGAGGGCACAAGAGAATGCCCTCCGTCAGGAAATCCAGACCCAGGTACAGAGGGCCTTCGGTGTGCAGATTTACTCAGTCTTGTGCAAAGAGTAGAGTCGAGATAAATGTTGGGGTGACTGGTATACATGTGACACCTTCCCTCTAGTTGTGAGCTGCATTGAATTCTGTGTACTGAGCAGGAGTTTTTGTTTTTTAATGAGTTGCAAGCAGGTTCTCACTTTTCAAAGCAAATCTTTCGAAAGAACATATTTTTTAAAATATTTAATATTTACTTGAGTCACTCCTAGGTGTTTTTAGTTTTTTGTGGGCAAGCCATTTCTCCGAATAGGGCCACAATTCGGCTCCCATACTGTGGGAGTCTCTAGTTCTTGGCCAAATTTAGAGATTCGAGTAGCTTTCAGTTTGCTAAAGCTGAAAAAATTACTTATGTTAGGCAGGAAAGATCTTGTAGTCAGAAGGGAGGAGACAGAAGAGGGACAGGACAAGAGGTGGCATAGTTGAAGAAAGGAAAGGAAAGACCTCGGCAAGGCCAAGAGATATCACTTGGCCTTGGACCTCGGGTTCGAAGGGGTGCCAAAACCTTTAACCCTCTCCCCTCATGGTACAAATTTGCATAAATATCATAATCCCTTTCAGGATGTAATTATAATTAAGTAATACTGTATTCTTTATTCTTTGCCCCAGAGAGTGTTGCACCAGATTGACATGGAGGCAAGCATCAACAGTGTAGAGGCCGGGGGAGGACATCACCAGCGGCAGGAGGGTAACACACCACCTCGATCACACAACAACAACACCAACAAGAACCGCAAGAGGAGGAGGAGAAGGAGAAGTAAGTCACAGAGAGAGAGTCTAGTAACCTACCTCAGGACTTCAACTTTGTATACTGAAACTGTGCCAAGAGACAGACTACTCACCATAGCCTCAGATTACAGGTAGAGGATCTGTTTTGTAGGATAGTTTGAAGTATTCAGTTGTTCTCCAGTTTGACCAAAACAGAATTCCTCTTTAAGGACCCATGTGATGTAGTCAGAAAATTGAATATTAGAGTCCTTCAAACATTGCCACAAAACAACACCTACATTGAAGGAGCTTGTTTCATGGCATAGTAAGGAGGAAGCAGAAGCCAGGGTTCCTTAAGGAACTGCCTGGGTCTGATGAGGTTACCAGCAGATATGTTTGTAGTAGAGGCATTTCCGCATGTGTGTACTGTACTAAATATAGCAAGTCTAGTCAGTGCTATTATTAGCTATACTGTATTCAGTAACTCTTTGGCACTCTCTAGCCCAAGTGTTGGATTTTAATAGTGTTTTACTTATTCAGTTCGGCAAAAATGCACCAGCTTCCTTCCACCTGATCGAAGACATTAAGTACAGTACTGTACACTGTTTAATTTAAGTCATGTCTTCTGCCAGCATACATCTTTTATAATAATCATGTTAAGTTTTCCATTGGACTTTGTTATAGCATAGTACAACTGTTGATAAGCACTACATAAATGTTGCATGAACCCGCCCTGGCTGTGCACACTGAAGAAAAGACAATAAAGAAAAACAACATAATATTATACAGTATACAGTAATCTGTAAAAATATTAATATACTTTACCCAAGATAAAGGCAGTTATTTGAAGGCAGCTATTCTTGTCCATCCAAAATTTCTACTGACAGCATTACTTTTCAGGGTCAAAGGTAAAATTCATTCAGTCCTTAGCATTACATATGCCGGCAGGCTTGATCACTGAAGAATTATAGTTGTTTATTCACTTTCTTTTAAGCTGGAACAAATATCACAGCAGAGAGATATGAAAATATTAAATTTACTTTTTAAAGCTGTCATTAACTATGATTGTAGTAAATGTTGGAAAAGTGAGCATATGCTGACTAACATATTACTCCTCAGACTGCAAGAAGAACCGTACCCGCGCCAGGAAGGATCGAGAGAGGAACAAGTTGGAGAAGAGCACCATTGTGGAGGGGGACTGAGAAAGACAAGGTAGTAATGGCTGTACATTTCAAATGTTGCTCTTTGGAGACAGAGGAGCATTCAGAACGTTATTACAATATGTAATAGTGAATGTGGTGAAACAGTATTGTGTCCTCAACAGTAGGTTTCAAATTGTTGTTATAATAATTTGTCAAACTTAGTACAATATTCATTCATCAGGATGAGTGAACAGTTAGAGTTGTGTTTGAAAAGCTTTATTACTATTGCCATTTTTTTCCCTACATAAGTAGGATGCAGTAGTGCCAAGTTTAATTGTCTCGGCACCAGTACTGGTCAAACTAATATAATTATTAGTCATTATTATTTCCGAGGACAAATCAATTCAGTTTCTCGAGTTAATGGTCTCATATTGCATGTGTTCATTCAGTGAGTGAGAGAATGGGAGAGAAGCGGGAAGAATGAGTTATATCGGAAACAGAGCCACACCATTCCTAATTTTCCTTTACGGAATTTCTATCATCACAAATTTTCATAGTGTGGTACAGGTGTTTTGTAAGAGTCTGTGAGTTTGGATGCTATTGCCTACAATTTTTAATTGTTCATACAAACCAAGTATGAGTTACAACTTGACTTCCTTAGCTACTGAAACACCACCGTTGGTACTGTTACGTAAGGAAGATGGGGATATTATTATGGAAGATAGTACAGTGCATGAGTACATATTATTTGTTTAATTTTTCATCTGAACAAAGGGTTAGTCTCAGAATAATTAGCCCACTGAGGAAATTGTTACAGCATGGCAAAAAAAAAGTTGTCCTAATGGATACCAGTGACAAAACTACTATTTCAAGACAGTGACCAAATGTTGTATACATTTTTCCACCTACTGTATCAGCTTCTCAAAGAGGATGGCTAACTATTCAGTGTAATATGTGCTTACCATCCTGATCAGTGGGTTGTTAGCAGTTCATTAGTGTTACAGTATGTGTTTTGCCTTGCTTACATATGCTGTATAATTACAGTAATTATACATATCCTTTAATATAGTTTCGGCACAGTTATGAGGCATAATGTTGCATCATTGTACTGAGGCAGTACCAGCACTTTGGTGTAGTGCTCATCTCAGTGTGTTATAGTAATCCATTAGGATACATGGCCAGTGTTTATATGCAGACCACAATATCCCATGAAGTATCTTTATACACATTGATCTGACGAGTTTTGTACGAGTGATTGATTAGATGATTAGTTTCTGCACCAGCTGGGATTTGAAATAACTGAGAGGGGAGAGCCAAGGGTCACGTACAGTACTGGGCAGTCATATCCTGCTCAGATTGTTGGAAGTAGAACATATTCAGAACTGACTGGGATATTTCAAAGATAAACCTGATTCACAAATCACCAATGAACTAAATTTACACTTGTTTGATAGTTGGTACTCTTGTTGCATACAGATGAAGCTGGTTACTAGGTGTCTTTCACATATGGGATTTGAATTTAGCCGCATCCATGATGGGATTGCCTACTGAGAATTATCACTGAGGGGCTACAGGTGAGAATGTAATATGAGATAGAATACCTTTGTTGCATAAGGACATCAGGTTGGTGTAGTGGTTGTTTTCGTGTCTTACATTCAGCTGGCCTGAGTTTGTTATTGTTTACTGACTAGGTGAGGAGGGGTAGCTCTCTCCAGTGAATTGAAAGGGAAAGAAAATTAGTGAAAATCTGCCAAGGTAGTCAGCAAGAAAAAAAAAGCATTTAAAATACTGTTTTGCCAAATAGCATCCAAACTCAAAAGTGCAATCACAAAACACCAAATCTCTAAACCACATGTTGGAAAATGTTGTATAGAAGCTTAAAAAAATAATGAAAAAATTATTTACAATATTCATCAGAAATATATATATATCGTTTTTTTTTATGGTGAAGCCACAGGTTGTTGAATTCTGAATAGGCAATAATAAGCAAGAGAAAGAAAGACACCAAGATTATTATGGTGCTGTTCTGTACGGTCACCTGCAGGTGTAATGTTTCCCCATTCATACTTCACTGGCTCTTGTGACTAAATGCTGTAGGCAAAGTAAATCATAAGCTAGACAATGATGGCCATAGATGCTGCCATACACAGAGCCATGACTTTTCTTTTGTATGGATCAGTGTTACACAATTTAGGTCTGTAGATATAAAAAGGAACTTAAAAAAGTTTCAAACTTTATGGATATTATACTGGTTTTGATTCATATTTTTCAAAAGGCTAATCTTACTGTACATAAAATAAGCCCACATAGCCATTGGAATAGGGAATACCGGGAGAAACTTTTCAAGAAGCATATTGTGTTGTGATGGCAAAGACGCTGGCCAGACCTTTCTTTTGGGTGTATGGGTGCTATTTTGAATGTTAGAGGGGTGACCTAACCTAACTTTTCTACATAAGGATCATAATACTAGTTAAACTCAAAGGACTATAATGCAGTACTACCAGAAGTGTAAACTCCTTAGGTTTTTTGTTTCGGCCCCATGGGTCAATATTTTTGTGCTGTGGACCTGATGATGACAGACAAGCCATGAAATGAACACATCTTTCACACATGTTGCTTGCAATTGTGCAGCAACAATCCTGGTGGAATGGGAGGATGGATAATTCTTTAACAAGTCCAAGAACATCCTTCACCCTCCTATACATCTTCACAATATTTCACTCATAATTCTGTACGCAATAACCTCGGCTATTTAGGAGTTTGCAAGCCCCACTCAATACATTCCTTAGCTATGAGTACAAGGAGTAGGATCCTTCATCTGTGCTAGAGGCTCACACGTGTTAAGGAGCCCTCAACACCATTAGGTACTCTTTTGTGATAGTGGTCCACATACAGTATGTACTTGTCTCAAGCCCTCAAATGAGCTATGGGACTTTTCTCCAAAAATCTTAAGTCCGTTTTAAGGTACTCTCTGATAAGAATGAAGCTGTTGGGGTTAAACAAAAATGGATGGGGTGGGCTCAGTGGACTGGTTGGTGGGCCCTCAAATGTCCCTCAGGAATGTAACTGTATGGGGTAAAGCTAGGTATTATCTGAGAAGGCAAAATACCGATGTTGGACAGAGAAGATCGATCTAGATTGTGATAAGTCAGGTTAATACATTACAAATGTACTGTATATACAGCCTTTCAAAAGAGGAACTATGGGGTTAGTTGTGCAAGAATAGTACCCAGGAATGAAATTCATGTGAGTAAAGAAATAAGGCTGGAGCATAGGCTTGTGACAAACAAAACTAACTAGATTTTTTATAGATTGTAAGGCTTGGCAAGGGGTTTACATCTTGTAAAAATGGGCACTTCTGCATAGTGGTTTTTGTGAATTGTAGGTATATCTTGAAGGTTTCTCCAAAAAGAATGACAAGGAAGCAAAAATTAAGCTTGTATAACACTTGTCAGTCTGCAATACTGTTAGAATAGCCATTCCAAATACACTTCCATCAACCTAATTGCAGTTACCCCACACTTGACAAGTTAGGTTTGAGGTTTTTGTAAACACAGCTTGAACAACTAGGACTAAGGTCACTAGGCAGCAAGACTACAGTGTGTGCTTTATAATTATTATTATTATTATTAAAAAAGACCAGACACAAAGCTGGGTAAGAATGCAAGCATTCTATCAATCCAAGGACCCCAGCCAGTCCTACACCATCAAAGACAGATTCACCAAGGCTATTACACAATGACACAGACCAAGGGACAAACGATCGACTGCTGACAAGTTCTATAGCGCGGTAATACGTTAAGCAAACCTATATAGAACATACAGAAGTGGCAGAGATGACTTAAGAGGATGCAGCACATTACTGTACAATACTTCTGATCTTAAAGAGCATGCACAATGATGCAACAGAACAATGGTGACTCAGATTACAATCAAGTGAACTGCCAGCAAGAAAATTAGTATTAGAATCAACCCTATTCAGCAACTTGAGATGGCAGTCTGCTGCTGAAATCTATACTGGAGAAAAGTATTCCATTACAGGCAAAACACAGGAGTTAAAACGCCACAGTAACAATGAGTGATCTCCGAACACACACCAAGCTTTATGCATAATACCAAACTTTTGGGAGACAGACCTCAAGATTGACCACACATGCTTCTCAAACGTCAGCTTAGCACTAAATGCGACTCTCAGAAAAAACAAATTCTCAGACCCCCACCTCCCCAATAGTCCTATCAAGAATTGAGGGTGACAATATAGGGTACACTGTACGAGACCTAGAGATGACCATTGTCCAAGTCTTGCCAGCATTCAACCTCATACCCCACAACCTGCACAAATCACAAATCTAACCAGATCATGATCAACTTGGCCTTTAACATCAGGACAACATCTCATAATTATCATTTAACTTTACTCTAAGGCCAAAAGTTTTCCTTGTCAGAAAGAAGCAATACTGTACTGATGTCCAAATAATAGAAACTATATCAGTTATCCCCAAAATTGGATGACAAGAAAATATCATTAGGTATAGGTACAATATAAGTATGTGTGGTGCTACAGTTAATTACTTTGAAAGAAAGGGTCAGTGTCCCATCATCAATACAATACCAGTATTCCTATCATTAATGTATTTCAGTGTTGTTTATGTTGAGCTTCCAGTGGTGTAAAAGCAAGAAATGAAACCAAGACAGTACTCAAGTTTGGAATTAATTTTATACAAGATGTTTAGTTGTGTACACTCCCCATAGTAAAGCTCTTGAAAAACTGTGAAGTAAAATGCAGTACAGTACTGTATTTCAAAATGATCAGAGCAGTGTTCAGACTTAAGTCTAAAATTCATTGATATTTCGTGAAACTTGTGGTATTCGAGAATGCTTTGTGCTGATTATACAGTCCTATATTGTTGAATACCATAATTTTTTAACTGTTCTGAGACAATTAGGCCTAATGGCTATAAAGAGTCCATGGCTTAATGAAAGGTTAATACACTTGTTTAATAATGTCTTTAACTGGATGCAATTCAGATGAAAGAAAAGAAAGCATTATACTGTACAATTAAAGAAGTTTTATACAGTCTATAAAAGCAGATTGTGACCAATATACTTTAGAGTAGGCCTGCAGTACTTTGTCATTGAATGTATTTAAAATATTTTATTTTGATACCATTTGTATTAATTGACTATAAAAATCGTTTGTTTGGTGTCTAAGAAGATAATAGCTATAGAAAGTTAATGTTATGTGCAATACATGCAGTTTAAAGGCTTTTGTATTCATAAATTTATCTGACTTAAACCACTCAACTGTGTGGCTCTGCTACCAAGAGCAGGTGCTTTCTAACTGAAATGTTAAATGAATGTGTCACAGTACGATTGCATAGGCATGATGTGCAGGTTTGTAAATGTACTCACAATAATTACTTTGTGTCAGATTCTCAGTTCCTTGTTAGAAAGGTTAAGGGTTTGTGTAAGCGTAGTATCATTTACATCAGAACTGGGGTTTGGACAACTATATGTTGGCTAATACTGTACCAGTAACAAACACCCAGTAAATGTAGCAAACTGTATGGTAAGTATTATAGATATGTGTGTAGCATACAATTCTCATCTTAAGGAATAGAGGTAGTTAGTTACCCAGTGCCACTTGACTAGAATGTAAGTCTTGGTCCAGCATCACTCATGCACTTCAAAAATATCACATCTTGCATACAGAAATCAACACTATCTTATAGTTTTAAAATGCTCGAAACTTGACACTGCTACTGTTTCTTCTTTTCCAGCAAGGAAATAAATCTTGAAATCTTTGGTTTAGTCTGTAAAGAAACAAAAACTTGTTGAGCTAATGAGCTGACCTTGTATATTTGCTTGAAAATACTGTAAGTCCAAGTAAACAAATCATGGAGGGAAACATAGCAGGAAAACGAAGGACAAAACGACATTTATGTATGATATTAATGAAAACAAGAGGAATATGCGTATCACTCTGTTAGTGTTTCATCTTAAAATTCACCCATTGTTTATAATGAGGTTTGCCACTGAAAATTTCTCTACCAGTATCATCGAGTTGTTACAGTGATAAAATACAGTACAGTACTGTACTTCAGTAACACACATTTTGGCACTCTCTCTCTCTCTCTTAAAGCAGTTTAACCTAAAATTACTAACCAAGAGTCTTCAATATGACCTCCTGGGACTCAGTCCCACGTCAAACAGGTGTTGGTTGACCTAGCCTCTGGTCAAACAAATTAGCCTAGCTATGCAAGTCATGAAACTGTTCATTACTCTGTCTGCTCGACACTTCAATTGACAGTACCCTCAACAGACTGAGATGTTGCAAAATGGCTTAAAATAAATTTTATGACTGTATGCATCTAGATTCCAGAGGAATTATGATATAAGCTTAACAGTTTTAGATTCTTTGCAGACTGAAAGAACCAGAGAACATATTTTTCAAAGAAAGATTAATTCTGGAGAAGTCCTTCATTCATCTTACAGAGTGTCACTGATACATGATGACATAATAGTCTGTAAGAGTAGTCTAACCTACAGTAATGTCAAATGTTTTCATTGCTTCTTTGGAAACCATATGACGTCTTGATTTACCTTCATTGTTTACATGTCTCACTGTTGCATTCCATTCAGTATTTATATGTGCATTGTTTCATGGAGTTGCATCTCATTCTATTTCTTCAGTGACATTGAAATATATTCCTAATTCCATCCTTGGAACTTTCTAGCTTTCATCACATTTGCATAATAATTATTACATAAGATGTACTGTATATAACTGTGAAAACTGTATACATGTATGTGGAAGTCATTGCCCAGTCATGTTATACAACTATCATGTTACCAGAATGGTACAATTATGAATTTATTGAATACAGGGAGTAATGTACCTGTACCCATAAATTAATACAGTATTTACGGCAGTGATAGCATTTACAAAGGAGAATAGAACTTTTACACATAATGTATAAGCTTGTCTCTGGCATGGGTTTAGTTTTATAACTTTTGTTACAGTTTGTAACAGTCACCTGTTAGCAATTCAGGTTACAAGTTGGACAAAATCATTACTTGTGTGAGCTAACCATATGCAAGAGAAATAATTAACATCGGTAATTCTGATACCTTATCCCTTACAGGGAATTATGAGAATATAGCCATTGTACAGTTTTTTGTTTAATTTACTTACTGTATACAAATATTTTTCAAGAAATCCTAAATTTGTCAAGAGCCAGATACATCCCAGAATAATCCATGAAAAAAAAAAAAAGTTCCTGGGGTATCTTGAGCCAGGCTAGATGTAAATTATTATCACAGCTTACATATTAAATAATTGAATGTTTCTTTGAGTACAGCTGTACTACAGTATATGTAATTTTTTCAATACATACCTTTCTTAATACCCAAACAATTTAACACATTCCTTTAATATATACACAGGTACGTACAGAAATTTTATGAGTAATAGTGAGGATCAAATCTATCACTCTAATGCACCCACCCTGCCTGCTAAACAATTCCAATACTGTATCAAGAAAGATGCTTCTTGTCAAAGAATGCTATATTTTTTCTAAAGGCAATGCAATGCCGTCCAACCCCATCCTAAATGGGAAAATACGGACGTTAAACGAAAATGATGATGATGATGAATGCATGACACTTGAAAACCACTGCAATATATCATGGTGGTTTTATAAAGATACATTCATCTATGTTGTTGCATGAATGATTCCAGATTGATATTCAAAGCACAAGCATATGGAGAAACATAATAGCAAGGAGTTAGTTTTTGTGTAAAAATACATCAGACTTTTACAGTTGTTTACAGTACAGTACGAGACATTATTAGTCCAGCTGAAGAAACTGTATAGCTTCATATCAAAACTGTACTAATTATCTGGTAACATGATAGTTAATTATATAGACTGAGAGCAGCCATTTTTACATTGCATCGCATGAAAATGTAAATGTAATAGATTCAGCATTAGTAAACAAAGTAAGTTGATGTCTCATCAACTCCGTTCTCTCAAAGATAAGTGTATTCCATAGACTTGTAGGAATAAGCATACTTTAATTAAATACAGCTGTAGTTGTGCATGTAAATGTCTTTGTGAAACAAACCTGCATCTTGAGTGCATTGTCCAGTACCTACTTAAGCATCAATAGTTGCAAACGTGATAACCAACATTCAAAATTTTCATCATACATTACAGAAAAATACTTATACACAACTCAAGTTCAGGTTTCATGTAAGTTTCCTATTTTATTATGTAAGAAAGAATAATGGTATGAGAGTGAAGCAAGATCATTATGGATCATTCACAGAAGTATTTTTGTATTTAGCCACATTTCATGCTTCTTAGAAAGTACTACAGAACTGATAGGAAATATGACTTTAAACGAACTGCCTGAAGGTGTTTAATTATTCACAAATCATTAACAGCAGAAACTAATTATTGCTTTGTTCAAGTGCAGTTTTTTTATTATTCAAATAATGGTGAGAGGTTGTTTAGTCAATTGAAAACAGGTTATGCATGATCTGGCGAGGATTCTGGAATTAATTCCTTGTGTTCAGCATTGCATTGGGTTGGCCAAGCGCTTGGGTGGGATAATGCCTGCTCAATGAATATTCAGTCAGCTGCAACATGCGAACAAACAAGATGGTAGAGGCTTTCTTATTAGCTGCTGGGGAAGCACTAAAAAAATATGGGCATGAACTTTAACAATTCTTAGCAGCTTTTCTTTTATAAGCATCTGGTGGAAATAATTAATAAATATGGAATTACTAGCCTCATTAAGGGTTATTCTCTACATCCTGCTTTGCTTTCCTTTAATGTTGATACTTAATGTTCTTAATTGAGAGGCTTTACCTCCAAAACTTTAACCTTTCTCAGCTAACCAAGTTTAACATAGTTTAAATTAACAATTATGAAAGTTTTATACTGTATGCTCATTTCTAACTCTTAGTAGATTTCCACCAAGAAAATCATACAGTAATTTTCTATATGAAAAAGGCTCCTTTGCGATTCTGCAATTGATCCCTTCTTTCTGTTTACAAGCACTGTTTCAACACTTTCCCAGGTGGGCAAAGTTGTTGGAAAGTTCTCTAGAACCACATGCCAAGCTCCTAGCCAACCGAATGCAAGGCTGGTGTACATCCAGGAGAGGCCATTCCTAACATAAGGTCCTAGAAAATGTACTACCTGATCATTTAGCCACTTGTTGGAAAATCCTATTTGAACATCCTTCTACCGGATGGAAATGGACAAATGTTCCAAGCATAATTTACATGTAAAATTCTCAATAAATTTCTTCATAATTTGCTTATAACACACATGATGCTACTTTTCCCACTCCATGAGGGAGCAGAGATAGTCAAGGTGCTTTGTGGCTGTCTTTATTTCCATCACATCAGCCATTTTGAGCCAGTGGCAAATTAGTAACCCACTATGTTTGGAGACAAGTTTACCACAAGTTACCACAGTTTCTTCCCAAGATAATGATTTTACCAACGAACCCTATGAAAGTGGCTGGAGAGTCAGCTCACACCAGCTGCTCCTGCAACAGTACTGCCCAACAGTCTTGCAATTAGCAAAGCTGATCTTAAAGTTAAAGTTGCAGGGTTTTAGTTCAGGTATCTGTCTTGCGACACTCTCTTGAACGTCAGCCAGGCAAGCCCAACTCCCCACCATGGTGCCCAGCCATGGCAGTAACCCCCCAGTAAACAGTTTGTAACTCTCGGGCCTGGGCGAGGCTCGATCTGCCGACCTCACGGATGCAAGGCAGGCGCGTTACCACTGTACTAGCCACCATTGCCACAAGTGACCATTGGAATGATGGCTAATTGCTGTGTCACACCCTGGCTAAACAGTGTATGTTTTCAGGGTGAACTTTTCTACTTACATATTTGCTGCACCTTGACTATAGCACAATATGATTCAAGCATTAACTGCAATTTTCATGATATTTTGAATTAAACATGTCTGGACTTTACCTTAGGTAGGGTCTCAAGTGTGAAACTGTAATTGTCATTATTACTGAACTGCTCACCGCATGTATGAAAACCAGAGTAAGCATTTGACAAAGTAAATAACTGTCAGCACTTTTGGGGTTTCCCAAATAAATATCATAATCTGTGGAATTATTTTAGGCTAATTGATCAGTTCAAGTTGAGGGGAGGATTACATGTATATTATGACTGGAAAATGGAAGCTACCGATTCCTCCAACCTTTGCCACAAAACGGATCTTACACCGACTGTCTTGTTTCCTCACCCAGCTTGAAGGAATTAGTAGCTTCCAATTTACTAAATATCTTAGTTGAACAAAAGGTAGCAACTGTTTAAATTGTCTAAAGGCCATGGTTTATGTCATTAGTACATACATGTACTAAGTTGAATGTATGGGCTGTATGCAAGAGGATTCATGGCCAGGCAATGACGTTTACCAGTGCAACGGTTTCAATAAATATTTTGGGCATCACTGTGCTGGCAAATGTCATTGTCTACACATGAGGTTTCCTGTTTACATCCCTGTCCTAAAGAAATCTGCCTCATCTTGTACAGTAGGTATTTTGTACATTAGTCAAATGAATTGAATAGGATTGACTTTAGCTACTGTACTATGTTTGTTAGTTTTGTGGATACTGTAAAAGGTACTTCATTTTCACAAGATATGTAAGGTAACCATAGATTGTATCTACTATATAATGGTTTGAAAGGGATAAGCTTTGTAACACCCACTCCTCATGTATTCATTTGTGTTTTCAAGTCAGAGACACAACCACCTCTATTTTTTGTCTAGTAACTTTTTTGCATGGCTGTACCATGTGAGGAGTAGTAGGCTTTATTGACTATTTATTTACTGCTGCATCTTCAGAAGTGAAGCATCAGCAAAATAGGATCTTTTGCAAATGATGTTAATAATACAGTGTCACACGGTCACAATGAACACAAAAGTCTTATTGCAAAGTTGAGTGAGTTCAGTGGTGTCTACATAGCCAATGTACTGAAAATAGGTTATACCCCATGTATCAGATCTTCCTGAGGGTGTTAAAAATGTAACATAATGGGGAAATTTGGAGGCTACTTTTGTTCCATAATATCCTATTAATCTGACTATCAGTACCTATACATAGGTTGTATAAATTGGTGCAAGTTAGGGGTATCATAAACCTTCAAAGCTGCCAACATAATTATGACCCCTTCAATATCTGTTATCCTTTTAGAAACATCCTTTCCAGGTCATTAATTATCCAGGTGACTCAATGATCATAGACCAGCAGTTGCTTGTCTCAATCTCCCTATGGTTAATGCACTTGAGCGATTGTATGTTGGTATTATTGTACTGTACACAAAAATACAATAGTGATTATGGTTATTTCTTACAATAGGTTTGTATGATGTTTTATGGTACTGTACATGCTTGCCTTTGATATTTTTGGTAACCACAAGCAGCCTCGAATATAGAGTTTTCTGTATATATATATATATATATATATATTTTTATTTTTTATTTTTTTTTGTCATGGGAAATGTGGAACTGGAAGATTATAGATTTTCAAATTAAACTTTATCCCTCCATCACCCCAAGTCATAACATAATCTGTACCATTCCTTTTCTCTTGCTGAAGGTTGTTTTATTCCATCATACCCACCTTCATTATGATACAAATAGTATACCATCAATGCAAATTTAATATAAAGACTTTAACTCCCATAATTCAACATCTCTCATCCATTTTGGGAGTTTTTCTCAGAAACTTGCTTTACTTCTTTTCCTAAATCTATTTGATGTTTTTTCTTCAGGAAATTTATCTCTTTAGTGCTGTATGGCTAAGTTGACATGGTACTGTACAAGAAAAATTATATGTTTATGTCTTTTGTTCCTCATCCAATTCAACTTTACTACAGTCAGCCATATCCTTATGCCCCCATTTTACTGTTCCTTCCTTCCCATTCCCCATGCCCTTACACTGGCTATCCTCATTCAGCAATGATTGAAAAATTTACTTTACCTCCTCTCTATCTTCACCTTGAAAATTATATTGATGAATCCAAAGCAAGAAACACCAAATCTTTACAATCGTTCCAAATCTTGAGTGTCTGTTGTGTCCATTCATTAAAAACATGAAAGAGAATCAATATTAATGCATCGAGACAAGTAGTAATGGTTACTGAACTACAGTAGATATTTTAAAACCTCCTTGTCTCCATTTCAAAATAAAACATCTTCCTGCCTTTCCTCCACTTCCCTTCCAACAGTGTACCTTCAAAGCTCTTCATCCTATTTGCCATACTTTTCCCTCTTGTTTGTTTGCCTTCTCTCTCTACAATGAGATTATCATATCTCCTTGTAGGGTTGAGTGGAGGTGCTATTCCTTTCTACCTCACAGGGTTTCTGTTCTGTAAAAGTTACCCTCTTACTGTTCTGTTATATCACGACTTTTGTTAAGTTATGAAGGTCTCTTTTGTTAGACAAAAATCATACACAGTACATTATACTGAACTTACCATGATTACTGGGATATGGAATAGATTTCACTTGCTTATTTCAGTTTCAACTTTCCCTGTAGACTATTAATTAGGTTAGGTATGACCCATTAACCCTAACTCAGGGATTCCCTAAGTATGATAACTATGTTATATACATTATTCTTATAGCAAACTATTTTCAAACTGATATTAAGGTTTAATATAAAAGTGAAAGTATAGTTTGTTTTGTTTGTTTTGTATATAGAGTGTTAGCTTTTAATGTGCCTAAGTCACTCTTTATTTGCTTGATAAGTGTGGACTGTAGTAGCCATATATATTTATTGAATAATAAGGGAGTGGGGATGAAAGAATTGCATATCCAAAGTTGAAGAAATACTGATAACTCATTGCTAAGTAGTGTAGTAAAGTTACTTACTCAAACCTGTATCGCACAAACAGTATAGCCCGTGTACTCTAATATACTGTACTTTGAAATTTTGTGCAACTGATGCAGGGATCTAAAATTCTGTAATCCTAGTTCTGCTAGTCTTCCAACTGCACTGCTCTGTGGTGCTCCCCTAATAAAAATTATCAGCCATCCCTTATTTTACTTCCTAATATAGTCCCTAAATCCTTAACTGGAATATACTGCACTGTATACTGTAGTTGATATGAAAAATTTTACCAAGTGGAAAGTAATGGAGATAAATAATGGTTTTAAAGTCTCAGAACTGTCTGCCATTACTGATCATTCTTTTCATGTAGAGAGAAAATTTACACAGCCAATACAACCATCTTACAGGATCACCGAGAATGATTGGAACTCGACTCCCATGTACTAGAACGCATGCAGAAGTTAACATTACTACTACGTGTACTGCTTCATCTTTGCAATGATCGACTATAAATTTCACATCCTGTCAGTATATCTCTCAGGCCATGAACTTTGTGAAACCTTGTCAGAAATTGAATAAGCATAGTCACAGGCAACTGAATAGTACAGCAATCCGGGTACAGTACTGTACAGTAAATATCGTAGAGTGTAAAGAGTAAAAATACTTTTGTTATGATGGAGAAGGCTCTCGTTTCATTTATGAGAATGAGTTAGTCTAATATGACCAATGCAATCTGTAGTCTAGTCAAGGCAGTCTTTCAACTTCTGTTTTAACGATAAGTGCTGTTCAGAGGCAAAAAGAACATTTATGTTGATTGAAATTCATTAATAGACACAGATTAATGAAAATGGAATTTTCTTGTTAAAAGGACAATACCACAAAGGAAAAACCACAGATGGTTTAGCTGGGGTACATGGGTGCCTGAAGAGATGTCTGGGCGAGCTTGCACATCCACCAACTCGTTTCTGAATCTCTAACATGGTTTGGAACACAACAAAGTTGAACCTATATGAGAGGCAGAACAGCCATTCCTGAATTTCAATAACTATATGATGGTAGACACTGAATGAAGTCCCCCAGATGCAGAGCACAACAGGAATGAGAATACTGTAATGTTCAATTATTTTGCAGGTAAACATCACATATATCACAAGGCAAAAAGTGGATACAGTATAGTATAGCGAAAAAAAATTAGCAGTATGAACAAGCAATGGAAAGAAGAGTATAGATAAAACTATGTTCACAAAACAGGACCCTCATATACAGTAAGAATTGAACATTATAGAGGGGTAGATATTAGGGCAAGGTGCATGCCAGGAGGTGAAACGAGAAGGCCAAAAAACCCTGAATAAGTGGCATGTAGCCTTGAGTGTAAATCAATGGAGGCACTCCTTTCCTCATATTGCCTTCCTGCCTGCTGTCCCACCTCTCTATCACCTTGTCCCTCATTCTACCTTACCTTCAGGGTTTTCCAGGCCTAGGGCAGTCTTATTTCATCCTCAATCAATGGAGGCAGTGCTGTTGGTGAGTTTGGCCTGGGTCTGAAAAAAAAAAAAAAAAAAAAAAAAAAAAATACAGAATAACAATGGCTAGGGAAACTCCAGAGATAGTGGTGCAAGGAAGAAATACAGTAGAAGATGTGGGTATAGTGGAAGACTGACAAAAGACACAATGTGGATGTTTAATATTTATATGGACGGTGTGGTAAGAGAGGTAAATGCTTGGGTGATGGAGAGAGGACTGAGCTTGGTGGACAGGAAAGGTAGAGAGTTGGGCCTAAACCAATTACTGTTTGCTGATGATACGGCATTTGTGGCAGAGTCATAAAAGGAACTGAGTATATTAGTGCAGGAGTTTGGACAAGTGTGCAGGAGGAGGAAACAGAGTGAACGTGGCAAAGAGCAAAGTAATGAGATGTAGGAGGGAAGCAGAGGGTAGAAGGATGAATATAATGCTAGATGATGAAATACTGGAGGAGGTGGAGTGCTTAACTATTTGGAGTCAAAGGTGAAGGTGGATAGCAAAATAGAGACAGAGGTAAAATCTAAAGTAAATGAGGTAGGAAAGGTGCTAGGAGGAATGAATAGGATATTTGGCTGTAAGTCACTTAGATGGATGTAAAGAGGAAGTTGTACGAAGGGATAGCAGTGCCTACTGCACTGTATGGAGTGGAAACATAGAATATGGGAGAAAGTGAGAAGAGAAGGTTGAATGTAGTCGAGATGAAATGTCTGAGATGCATGTGTGGTGACACTTGAATGGACAGAGTCAGAAATAAGGAAGTGAGAAGGACAGGTGTTGTGAGAGAGTTAGCAGGCCAAGCAGAGCAGTGTGTGTTAAGATTGTTTGGACATGTGGAGAGAATGGAGGAGAATAGAATGGTAAATAGGATAGGGGGCTCAGATGTGGGAGGAGAGGAAGGCCACAGAGGAGATGGATAGACATTGTGAAAGGAGCTCTGAGTAGAAAAGCTATATCTGTGGAGTAAGGTAGAATGATTGAACGTGACAGAAGAGTGGACGCGGCTTCACGGTCCTTGGAGGAAGGGCCTACATTGAGTGTGGCCCATGGCCGGCTGGATGCTGCTGCTGGGGGTGTTTGCCCTGTAGTGAAGTGGCAAGGGTAAACCAGCTTTTGCTGTTGGGCCTTGCTATGGATGCAAACAGCTACGCCCCTTGTAGTCCCACAAGGGGATGTGCGGTTGTGCGGTGGGGGTTGCTCCCTCCTCCAACAAGGACTGGGGGGTTGAGATGTGAAGTGTGTGTGTGTGGAGGGGGGGTTCTATGTTTGGGCATTTGCGTTTTGGAGGGTGTGCGACGTGACGGGGCTACCTCCAGTGTGGAGTTGTAGGCCTGGCATATGTATGTACAGTATCTATGTGTAAGAAATGTGAAGACAGAGTGAGGATCAGCAAGGAAGTATGCATGCATGGCTTGTAATCACTGGTGGAGGCTGGGGATGCAAAGTGCATCCACTGTGGGAATTGTCAGCATGGAGTTAAAGCACAGAAGTGAATTATAGAACAGGCAGAAAAATGGCAAACATGACATTCAATTATTTCAAGGGGTTGCTCAAAAGTACTGATGGGAAAGACTTACTGGAAGAGAGTAGCCCTCCTAGAAATATTGTATGGGTCAAACTAACAGACTGTACAGATATCAAGATGAACACGCTGAAGAGAATAGAGTTCAGTGTACCGTATGTAGAATGGTACTAGTAACCTCAAGCTATGTGAAAAGATCAGTTTCTATGGGGGATATAGGGAAAGTATGAAGGCAAGTATTATGGAAGGAGAGCTAAAGTATTTTCAGTATACAGTATTTTGAGAGGGGACGGGAATGAATGACCTGCTTGGAAGAGTTGTGGAGGAAATGAGAGTGCAAAATAAAAAAATGAATTAATAAAAGGTCTAATGAATGATAGGAAAAAGAGTGGATATCAGAGGAGTGACAGCAACAAATGATGAAATAAGGATGAAGCGAAAGAATGAGATTCAAGAGTATGGTAGCAAGAGATGCAAGAAGCGAGTCTGAAAATGGATAGAAGTGGGAGAAATGACGAGTGAACAAGAGAAAATATATGGTGATAGAGAAGCATCAATAATACTCTTTAAATGCAGAAGCAACAATTTGAACCTGGGGAAGAGGAGATGATTTCAAAATGAGCAGATAGTTTGTGCAACGTGTACAGAAACCAATGAGGATCTGAACCACTACATCCAGTACCGTATTGCCTGGCCTATGAAGTGGAAAGAAAATATCCATCACTATAATGTCTTTACATGTCCTAATAAGACAAGAACAGGAAAGAAAACGACATAAAGTTGTATATATTTAGGAAAATAGAGAGAATTTATCTCCTAATAAAAGACCCAGACCAGAAACGACCACATCAGAAAGTGTCGGTACAAATGCATTACTTCCACTAAACAATTGTACTGTATGTGAAAATAACTGTTGTATTCTTCAATGGCATTACACTTAAAAGAAGCATGGAGATGATGAAAAAAAAGAAGAAAATTCCCAATTCATCACAAATATTGTAATCTTAAAGCACACATGACCAACAAGCACCATGTAACAATGAGACTGGGATGGTGTCTGGGGACTGAAAGAGTACCAGAGAGGCTGGAAGGAAGTTTGGGATGTTGGCAGAAGGTTGGAAGGATGTCTGTGATGTTGGCAGAATTGCAAAGGAGAAGGGAGGAGTGGAAGAGAGGCTGGAAGGGTGGAAGAGAGGCTGGAAGGGTGGAAGAGAGGCTGGAAGGGTGGAAGAGAGGCTGGAAGGGTGAAAGAGAGGCTAGAAGGGTGGAAGAGAGGCTAGAAGGGTGGAAGAGAAGCCGGAAGGGTGGAAGAGAAGCCGGAAGGGTGGAAGAGAGGCTAGAAGGGTGGCAGAGAGGTTGGGTTCATCCTATAATCTTTATAAAAATAAAAGGTCAGTGCCCCACTAGTACTATACCCAAAATGATGCCCTCAGCACATCACACCTCAAGACATGACCACACTCAAACACACCTACACATACAACATTAATCTCCTGAAAATGTCATATCAATTAGGCTACATCACTTCAACAAGAGCACCTTATTAAAAAAAAAACTGACTGTTGACTGAACTTATCCCTCACTAGCTCCAACCGTCCTTTCTTTCCTTCTTTTTATTCCTTTGTGCCATTTTTCCATGTGACTGCCTTGCAAGGTCTTTCTGGCCTAGTACAGTACAGTTGTCTATTTTTCTACCCGACATCATAATCACCAGGGATATATAATATTATACAGTCTATACAATACAGTCTAGTTCGGTGTAAGAAAGGTGGGTGGGATCCTGGCTCCATATGCAGTACTGTACTGTACATTAACATCATATTTATACAGTACAGTACCTTAAAAACTAAATTTGCTGACTTACTCTGTTCATCATAGAAAAGATTCCAATAACCAAAATATTGTCAACAGGCAAAAACTGAGAGACCAGTATTAGTAGAGATTAAAAGTCAACAGCAAAACCATGATGAAAACTTCTAAATGATTCTACTTGTGTTGAGTGTCTATATATATACAGTACTGTAAGCCTAAGTATAATAGTTATGTCTAAAGATAATTATTGTTCTCAAGTTTCGGCTACATAGAACATCTATTCCATTTTACCGTAAACTGTTATTTTAGATAATTTATTAGTGAAATCATTTAGAGAAATCATAAATCTTAAGACCAGCCAAAGAATTAATATTTCCCTAGTGTCTTCTGGATAATCAATAATTAGCCTATTTTCTGTTCTTATCAGTTGAAACAAAAGTGTGACAGTGCATTTTGACCATGTTTAACCACCAAGAAGCTGGATACAGTATTCCACAGAGAGGGCAGGGCTTGACGATATTGAAAAATTGAGGGTACAATTAAATAATGCATTAAAATATTACAGTAATTATATGTTGTAGAATTATTCTGACTGGAACAAATAAAACATAATAACTTTCAAATGTTTTATCTATTTATCTTACACCTCAATTCAGCCTCTTGTGGAGCGGTGGAGGAGGTGGGGTCAAACAAGGTCAAAAAGCATTATATTTCCACTGATAAATATATACAGGGAGTACAATATTGGATTATAAGAATAAAAAGAGGGAAAACAAATTGTGTTATTCATTTGTAGCCCAACTTAAAATATTACGGTACCTCCAGTTGTACAGATAATGTTGTGTTTGGTAAACCTGGAGCAACCGATTCCTCCAAACAATTCCAAGCAACAGAACTCCATTATTTTTGTCCTGTTTCCTGGCATACTTTAGAAGTTTAGAGGAATCAAGGCACTCCAATGAAACCGAAGTGAATTACCGTAATTAAACCTCTTAATTAATACAAACACTACCATTGCACTAACCAACCCCCAGAGGACGTACAGTACAGTACAGTACAGTCACGCCACATAGTTCTTGACCAGACTTCCCCTTATACACTCTGGCCAAGGAGTATATACATACCACAACTGTATACAGGATGTCCGGAATTTTTTACCCGAAATTTTGTCCAAAGCATGCTTTATTATTTCTAAAAAGAAAATACTCTATTGATGTGATTTTTTTTTTTTTTTAGTTTAGAGGTAATTGAGACATTTAATTAAAGGTGGGTGGGAGTAGGGGACAGGCTTGGGGGTGTGCGGGAATATGGGGACAGGCTTGGGGTGGGTAGAAAGCCTGTCCCCCTATTCCTGCACCCCCCAAGCCTGTCCCCCTATTCCTACGCATCCCTTAAATGTGTGACATTTGAACGGGGGGTTTTGGGGGGGTTGCAGGAGTAGGGGGACAGGCTTGGAGGGTTTGGGGGGTGCAGAAATAGGGGGACAGGCTTTCTACCCACCCCAAGCCTGTCCCCATATTCCCACACACCCCCAAGCCTGTCCCCTACTCTCACACCCCCTTAATTAAATGTAAATTACCGCTAAATTAAAAAAAAAAAAAGATCACATCAATAGAGTACTGTATTTTCTTTTCTGAATTAATAAAGCAGGCATTTGACAAATTTTCGGGCAAAAATTCCGGACACCATGTATAATTTATTATATGCTGTATATATATAATGGGTAAAATTTTATTATTGGACACACAATACACCTTAAAAGGTTATCAATACTGTATGTTTTTTTCTGGTGTATTGTATGTATAGTTGCCAAAAAAGGTACTGCGACAACTATTGATACAACATTAGTGGTGTGTATGTATAAGGGGATTAGTGGTGTATATGTATAAGGGGATTAATGGTGTATATATACGGGGATTAGTGGTGTATATATACGGGGAGTAGTGGTGTATATATACGGGGATTAGTGGTGTGTATATACGGGGATTATTGGTGTATATATACGAGGATTAATGATGCATATATACGGGAATTAATGATGCATATAACCATGAATCATTAAAAAATAAATGTTTACCTTTTCAAACAAGCACATCTCAAACTTATTTAACCTATTTACTCGTAACAATACACCACAAATTAATAATCCCTATAATGATTAATACTCGAAGCCTTTTTCTCTTACCTTCTGTACGGTGTAAATCATTCTAATATATGACAACAATCAGAAAACACGTGGACTATAAAACAATAATCTGTTTCTGACACATCTTATAAACAAGGCAGAGTCGGCCATATTGCCAAGCAGCGTTTGTGTATAAAATATATTTGACACTAATAATAAAGTATATTTTTATTATCAATATGGTCCGGTATATGATAATGGCTTTTCATATATATTGACCTTTTTTTATTCGTTACTTATTTTCTACAGATCACTCCCATTGCGCAGTAATAATAAAAGTAAATATACATTAGGTTAATCATTCCTATTTTGAATGTAGGGTAGGGTAAATTTAGGAAGTAAATGAATCACATATAATTATAATGATAATAATGATCATATACAGAAGTAATTATAATTAATTTGACTGGAAAATTAACAGTAGTATAAAGTCGCGTTTATGAATGCCCCAAACTTAAGGACACTGTGATCGTGTATGATTATTTAAAGTATGGGGGCCGGATACTCAAAACGGGTTGTAACTTAAGACGTCGGATCTCATTTGGGACGTCTGATCTCACTTCCGACGTCGGATCTTACGAACAATTTAGGATGTTGTATTTCGTGTCGTAAGACAAGATACTCAAAACAAATTTCCGACGTCCTAATCGGTTCGTAACTACTTAAGACTGTCTTTTCCTCTAGGACATCGGAAAATCTTCAGCCAATCAGGTGGCGTCTTTCATGTGGATCCAGCCAATGAAAAGCAAGGAATGCCACAGTGCCAATATGGACCCCATCAGCTGTGTTGTGTAAACATAAAGTGATGCTGGGACGTGAGAAGAGTGTGATGCAGTGACAATAGTATTATCTCTCTCTTATCGCCTACAGAGAGACTGTCAACAGCAGTAGTAACGTCGCAATAACCAAGGAAAGGAGTGAAATGAGAGTGACAGGTAAGTTCTTAGTAACATCATTGACTATTGACGTTCATAATAACCATTAAATATTAGTTTTTCTATGATATTTATGTACTATATTGCCATTGTGCAGTAGATTGTTTCTTCCATTGTTACTAGTAGGCATATATAACGGGTTGCCACAATTAAGTCCCAGCTGTAGTCTGCTGTGGTTCTGAGGTTTGGTTAGATCAGGTTAATTACCAAAATTTGACTTGGGAAAAAACATATTAGAGAACTGCATTAGCTTAAATATTTGTTGTTGTTGTTCTTGCATTATACATTTAAGTGTGCATCAAAATATTTGTTAACTCATCCTAAATACATTAGGTTAGGTTAGGTATGTAATTAAAGAAATGTTGGGGTACAATATGTATGCTATTCTAAGTGATCATTAAATACTGTATGATGTAGGATAGTTTTAGGAATTCCATCAACTAATGTAATGTATTGAGAAAGATTGGCAGAATTATACTTCACAATACAGAAAGAAATTAAGCATTCAAGAAGCCCAATACAGTATACTGTACTGTACTAAAGTTTGATTACTTAAAGCAATGCTGCAATGATACTACTGTTCATCTTAGCTATGACTGTAATTTAATGGCTTTTACAGGTGGTGGAATACCTGACACAAAGGACTGGAAGCCTACAGAGGAGGCACTACTTGCTCTCAACGAGACAGAGGCTATTGAGGGGCACTCTGGCCCTTTCGAAAGCAAGGACGTCATTGCTGGTAAATTTGACTAATTTTTACGGAGTGCACATTGAGACAATGTTCTCTCACAAAAGATAATGGAAGAACTGTGTAGGGGATTGTCATGCCTTTCTCAGTGACTTTGTATTGTTAGGCCTGTACATTTAAGGTCTAAAATAACTTATAGAGTGCAGGGGAATGCAAGGCCCCAATTCTGTACTGTATTTGTGTCTTTTATACATACAGTATTATGGTTATTATGTGTTGTCTGTTACTACAAAAGCTCAGAGTAAACATGTTGCATTAGTACTGGATATACTGTTGTGTAACACTGCACACATTATTGTTACAGATGAGCCTCTGCCATCGACCTCTGCTGGTAGTGTTGCCAGACCCATGCCATTCACAAGGACACATGATGAGCATGCACCACTACCCAGTAAGTAGATGCATAATTGGTCATGAAGATGTTGCTGAGCTTAGCTGATGTTCATTATATAATCTTCAGTAGGTTGACGAGATGCAATACATACTGTACTGTATTGAAGATGTTGTTCACTAGTGGTTCTCAAATCTTTTTTCAGCAGATGTTAGGCCAAGTGTGATTATATTTATATATGTTGGGTGACAGTGAAATGTATGTACAGTTTTACCAAAGAAACTGCAATGCAGACAGGAAACTTTGAGGAAGAAGTACTAAGCAAAAAGAAACTTAAAGGAAAAAGGCGGCCCCATGTTTATTGCTCCCACTATGCATCACAGTTCCTTTTTCATTGTAACCATATTACATAAACACAGCACTTCTTATTGTTACAGATTTTGGTGGCAGGAGTAGATGACCCAACACGCCACTTTACAATGTCTGTAGAACATATTGACTTTGAGAGTTCAGGCCTGTTAGAAAATATTCAAAGTCACGAACCATCAGAAAACATTACCATTCCCCAGACAGTGACTTTTGACCATGCCTACTGTAGATCACCACCTCCAGCATCAAGTATGAGGGCAAGTAGATCTGAGAGTCATGACACCAGTAGCCGTGTTCACAGCAGCCGTGCCTGTTCACAGCCCTGTATCAGTGACCAGATGCTGGCAGTACAGGGAGAAATTCTGCAAGTGTTGAGAGGCAGCCTCCCAAGAATTGCCTCTGCACTTGAGGAACTTACAGAGTTAGCCAAACAATGTGATACTGTGCCAAACTAATTAGGTTATTTAACAGTGTGCTGCTTCTGTACAATAAGCAGTTGAATGCAATACAGAATTATATTTTCACAAAGTCTTTATTACTGGTAATATGTTATCGAGTGTTATTGTAGCTGTACAGTGATTATGCTAACAGAACTCTCACTAACTTTAATTTTGTTTTCAAATGTGATTATATTTTAGGTGTGTCATGCTGTGATAGTATTTTAATACTGTACTGCTTTTGAACAATAAACAATTGAATGTAATCTGTAGAATTATATTTTCACAAACACTTTATTACGGTTAAAATGTAGTTTTGAGTGATATTGGGATAAGTAGGAGATGTAGTAATTAACAACAATGTATTTATTTAAATTTACCAAGTTTATTTCATGTAAAGAAATTATCTACAATATCGAGCCCGAAGACGACTGTTATTCCAGATGAAGGAGTCGTGGGTACTGCCAGGGTATCTCATACTATAATGCTAAATTATTTTCTCACTGGTGCAAACACACTGCACATTCAGGGAGTGATAGCCTTTCCTATTAATATATACTTGTGGATTTATATTTGTAGCCTTGATAGGTATATGAGTACCATCAAGGGCTCCAATCACTCAGGGAAAACCATTCACTGCATGGAATACTCTGCAGGCTCTGCCAATTTCCACAATACCTGAGGGCATCTTTATTTCTACTCTTGCCTTCTCAGCCAACAAATGTACTACAGCAGATTTCACCACTCTACTCACACTTGCTTGAGTCACTCCAGCAGAATCTCCAATCACACTTTGAAAGGTTCCACTAGTTAGCTAATACTCGTAGAGTTACTAACACTTGGGTGTGTGTTGGTATACCATGAGATCTCCTCTTTTGTCGACGAACATATGGGTCAATTGGCAAGTTCCTGGCACAAGTTTAATTAAGATTTCTTGATGAGGAAATCTATAATAGCGAAGTAAGTGTTCTTCACTAACATGTAGAGGGTCCAATGGATCCCTATACACTCTTTCCCTCCGTAGGCGACGCCTATTCTCATATGCAAACCACTATAAGTTCCATCACATTTGTAAATTAGCGCTCGGTGTTCAGTTCATTCAGCTCTCCCACAACAACAAACAACAAGACGTGACGTGGGTGATGGTGTTTTGCCAACACAGCAACGGGGACTCGGGGAGAACCACAGGAGAATTGACAAAAATATATACGTTTTCTATGTGTTTCGGGTCTTAACTCACTTGTGACAGGGTCGCGCGGATTGTAAATCCGCGTGTCTTAAGACCTCACAAGATGGCTGCCCACAGTGCCGAATTTTTTTTGAGTATAAGGTCTTAATGTTTTGAGTATGTGGACCTAACTCGCCTGGGGAAGTTAGGACGTCCCAAATGAGATAGGACGTCTTAAAATGCTTTGAGAATCCGGGCCCTGATGTCTTAATTAGCAATTGGTCTATGTCGTTGATATTAGGAAATGGATAATTTATCATATAATTTGCCTTTAATACATACATCAAGCAAGACTTTTTAAAGTTCTCAAACTCATGTAAAGATAATTGTCTTGTCCTCACAGCAAGTAATAATAATATAGGAAGCAACACTAGGCTAATCTCACATAGTAGTAGTGGTGGTGGTAGTGGTAACAGTGTCAAGAATAAAATATATGTATGTCTCTTTTTTTTGTGTGGTTTTACATAACAATATTGTTGAAAAATATATCATAAGCAGGTAAAAATAATCGCTCATTGGAGTTAATGTCAGTAAATGGTACGTATGATTTGTTACGGATTTGTCGAAGATATTATCGTAATTTACTATGAAAATTGACCACAATGAATATAATTTTTTATTCTATAACCAAATAATTAATATCAAAGGTTCTGTGTGTTACTAGTAAAGAAAATCAGACTTAAAAAATAATCAGGATATAGGGAAGCAGAAGGGAACTAGAGTGTTGATTCCAGCTGGCCGCTAGAGGAGCCACCGTCACAGCTACCACAAGAATAACTTTAAGTGGCCTATCCTTCTCCTTGATTCAGCATAAAAACGTCAGGTAAGATTAGTGTCTGAATCAGTTTCGGAACAACACTCCAAGTAAATGAATGAAGCACAAGAAACAAAATGAGACAAGAAACTCATACAGATAACCTGTAAGTAGTTAGTTATACCACATCTCTCAAACACAGTCAACTTATAATCTACTTCATTGATACTTCATAAATCTACTTACCAGAATATCTATGAATGAAGCAGACAATGAAACAGACGATGTTATTATGATTGACACAGCTCACAAGTGATGGCTCTTCAGTTGTCTCTCCTTTCCTTCCATCTCGGTGTTGTCAGTCATCCATGCAGCCCACGGGTCGAACCAGCTTCACTGTCTGTCACCTTCATAACACCAACACCCTTACATCATTGTTTGAAGTTATTTGTATTTTATAATAATTATCTACCCTTATCATCATATTCATAACAGGAACAACCTTACATAATTGTTTGAAGTTATTTGTATTTTATAATATCTACCCTTATCATAATATCTTTCTATATTCATCACAAGAATAATATGGGCATGGTATCTTAAGCTTCTCCAAACTGTTAACTGACGGAAATTCTCTCTCTTTTCTCTTCCTGACCAGTTAATTTCTCTCTCCCCATTTTTTCTCAAACTTACCTGCCTCTCTACATGTCTACCTATACATATGCTTGATTGCCTAACCATCTCTTATTTCTTGTTTACCTCCTAATGAAATAATGATTTTTTTTTATATAGTCAGTGTGTGGAGGGAGGGCCGCTGCATTGTAATTTAAAAACATACTGTAACAGAAGCGTGAGGAAAATTATATACTGTACTACAGAAATAATTTGTCTTAAGCGGTAGTAGGCTATAGGATGAAGAGTCAACCAACATGTATACAGTCATCGTGAAGCCATTAATTAAACGTTCTCATTAAATTATTCTGAATTCAGGCAAACAAACAGTAATCTTCCGGCCGTAGCTAATATTATAGTGAGTTGCATACATGGGTCTGTGTTGTGTTGTGTATTTTAATCATACTATTTTTACATCATGAACTGACTGACCTTGATGACACTTTTTATTAGGTCTTCAAGTTGTATTCCTGTGTGTACTTTTTTACTTCAAGGTTTCCAAGTTAGCCATTCCTCCCCCACCCCCATCCTTCCACCAACACTCTTTTTTTTAATTAAGAAAGGATAATATACTTTTGGTACACTGGAGTGCTTTGATTCCACGATATAAACGATAATAATGGTGACCTGCTGTTGCCTGGAATACTTTGGAAGAATCATGAAGCAGCAGCAGCAGCAGCTTTGGCCACATTTACCAACACTGTATTAAAAAATAAAAAAAATAAAAACGTTCGCTCTCTCTCTCTCTCTCTCTAATCACTCGGTCTGTCCCACTTCACTTCTGTCTGTCTGTCTGTCTCTGTACTTACATGATATACTGTAATCTTGACACTACAAACTTCTCCCAGGATCCAGCAGCAGTATAATGGTGCATACAGTCTGCCTCATTCATCATGCACGTCAACATAAGAGAGACATACATGTATACACTATATTTGAGACCGTCCACGATCCTTTTGTTTACATTCGGAGCACTGCTGGTGGTGGTGGTAGCAAAGGCCGTCTCTAGCGGGGGAGGGAATGTGTGTGTGTGTGTGTGTTCCCCCTCGTGTTGTTGACGTTGGTAATTGTTGATTTTGGGTGGCGTGTGTTGGGGCAGGCGAGGGATGAAAGGAAGGGAAAAAAGGAGGAAATTTGTGGTATACAAGGCAGAGATCAACATTTTATTACTCACGAGAGAGAGAGAGAGAGAGAGAGAGAGAGACCAAATCCCTCAGCTGAGCTCCCAGTAATATTACAGACGAAGAGAAAGACGGAAACTCGCTTTACTGAGAAACAACTAAAGGAGAGAAACAGATGGAAGATAGAAATAAACACGGCTGAAAAGAGGAGCTTCAGAGTAGAACAAGATGTATATGAAACGTTCTACAATTACATGGTGAATCAAAGTGAACCATTTGAGTGAACCATTTGAGTGAATCGTATGAATCAATAATACAGAGACCAACAACAGGAATTTATTATGATTTGGTATATATATTTTTTTCGAGCCTTTTCATTCGTGTGTGTGTGTTGCAGGACTTGCTTGGATCAATAGCCGACTGAACGAAATGAAATACTGAGGAGAAACTAGTATTATTATTTATGTTGAATATACGGTTCCTAGTGTGAACAGAGGATTGATTTCAAAACATTATTATTATTACTACTACCCTCATGTTCATTAGTTTATTTCATACCTGCTTATAATAATAATAATAATAATAACAATAATAATAAAACTAAAAATAATAATAAAAATAATAATAAAACTAAAAATAATAATAAAAATAATAATAAAACTAAAAATAATAATAAAAATAATACTAATACTAAAAATAATAATAAAAATAATAATAAAACTAAAAATAATAATAAAAATAATAAAACTAACAATAATAATAAAACTAATAATAATAATAATAATAATAATAAAAATAACAATAATAATCCACGTAGTATATTGGTTGGGGTAACACGGTGGAGGGGGGAAGGGGGGGGTGGGGTTATAATTGAGGATTGTGGTAAGGGAGGGGAGGGTAGGGTAGTAGTGGTAGTAGTGGTAGTGTTGAACGTGAGGTGACTGACATATTTACCGTAGTTGTGGAAATGGTGGTGACAGTGGTGTGGGTAGTAGTGGTGATGGTGATGATGGTATGACAAAACGACCTTAATGTTATCTTTATGTGGGGTAGTGTGGTTTGGTGTGTGTGTGTGTATGTGTGTCGTGTAAGTATGGTGTGTGATGTGGTGTAATGTAGTGTGTGATGTGGTTTAGTGGGTTTAGTGTGTGTATGGTGTGGTTTAATGTGTATAGGTGTGTGTGGTGTCGTATGATGTGTATAGGCTAATGTAGTGTAGTCAGGTGTATATAGTGTGTTTGTTTTTGTATGATGTGTGTAGTGTAGTGTGTAGTGTGTGTGGTGTGGTATGTGTAGTGAGGTTTGGTTGGATAATGATGTGTCAAGTGGAAAGGTTTAAATTGAGAGAGGAAGGAGGTGGGATGGTTGGTTGGGGTGTGTGTGTGTGAGAAGGGAAGAAGTGGTGTGGGAAGAGGAGAGAAAGGTGAGATGTTGGGGGTGGAAAGAGAGAGGAGGGAAGTGGGATGGAGAGAGAGAGAGAGAGAGAGAGAGAGAGAGAGAGAGAGAGAGAGAGAGAGAGAGGTGGGGAAGGGATGGAGATAGATCAGATGAGGGAAGGGGAAGAAATAAAAAAAGAAGGGTGCATGGAGGGAAAAGGAAGGGAGGAGAGATGAGGGAGAGGAAAATAAAACCCAGGTGAGGAGAGGTTAGGGGAGATGAGGGAAGGGAAAAAGGGAGGAAAAGAGAAAGGGAATGACAGAAGAGAAGAAGGCAGCAGGGAAGGGAAGAGAAAGGGAGGAAAAGAGAAGGGAGAAGAGAAGGCAGCAGGGAAGGGAAGGGAAAGGGAGGAAAAGAGAAGGGAGAGGGAGGGAGGGAATGAGAGAAGAGGAGAAGGCATGCAGCAGGGAAGGGAAGGGAAGGCAAAAGGTTGAAGGAGACACCGAGGTGAAAGGAGGTCACACTTGGGGAGGAGAGGGAGGGGAGGGGAGGGAGGGAGGGGAGGGGAAGGGGAGGCAAAAGATTGAAGGAGAAACGAGGTGAAGGGAGGTCACAGTTTGAGGGGAGGGGAGGGGAGAGGGGGAGGGGGTTGCCATGTTCCAGTGTGGGGAGTCACCTCAAATATTCAGCTCATGTCAGCTCAGCTCGGGATGGGGGTGGTGGTGGTGGGGGGGGGAGGTGACTGAGGGTAAGAGAGGGTAAATGGGTTGGGGGTGAATGGGGAGGGAAGGGGAGGGTAAATGATGTGGAGAGTGAGGGGGAAGGAGTGAGTAAAGGAGTTGGAGAAAGAGAGGGGAGGGAAAGATAAGGGAAAGGGGAGGGGGAGGGGGAGGGGGGAAAGAGAACAGTAACAGGGGAGGGGAAGCAAGGAAAGAACACGACCATGGGAGGGGAGGGGAGGGAAGAGGTCAGAGAACATGTTACAGAAGGGGAGGGGAGGGGAGGGGAGGTGGTAGGAAGGGGAGGGAAGGAATGGGAAGGAGTAGGGAGGGATGGGGGGGAGTATGGAGGGAGGGGAAGGGAGGGGAGGTGGTAGAGGGGAGAGGAGGGGAGGGAGTTTTAGCCTGACCATCTATCTTGATCTGACCGAGAGAGAGAGAGAGAGAGAGAGAGAGAGAGAGAGAGAGAGAGAATACAAGATAAGACAATTGAAAAGGAGAAAAAAATATTAAAATAAAAACCAAAGAATAGAAGGAAAATACCAAAAAATAAATGAAAAATACAAATGAACAGAAGACAGACTAAAACCAGTCAGCCCTAACTTTGCCCCCTCACTGAGAGAGAGAGAGAGAGAGAGAGAGAGAGAGAGAGAGAGAGAGAGAGAGAGAGAGAGACCAAATTTTCTCTATGCAGATTGATTTGCACTCATTATTATTACCATTTTCTTTCTGTACCACGAATAAAATATGTACAAAAAAATATAAATAAATTGTATAACATCCTATATTTATCCTAACTCCATGGAAAGCTATCCTAACCCACCCTACCCTACCCAACTCCATCCTGGCCTACCTGACCCTATCCAATCCTACCCAACTCCATCCTAGCCTACCTGACCCTATCCAAACCTACCCAACTCCATCCTATTCTACCTATAATCACTCGGCAGGATCAACACAGTGCAACACGAATGCATAATAATATCAACTTTATTATAAGGTTACATGTCTATAATAATAATAATAATAATTGGCCAGCACAACACGGGAGGCATAATTAAACGCTAATTATAAAGAGGCCAGTAGCGTATCACAATATAATAATAATAATAATAATTTATATGATATTCCAGTGTACACAAACGGACATGTTTATTCTACTTTCGACTCTATTCCCTTCATTTTGTAAACACAGATTATGTCAACCCATATTATTATTACTCTCACACACGGTTTACTCAGAAATACACCCTGTGATTATTATTATTATTTCTTATATTTCAGCAGCTCAATTGGTCTTTACATTTATTTGAGTCATGTGAAAACTTTACTGCATATTGACTAGTTCTTGTATATATTATTATTAGTAGTAATTCCTGTGAGTTGACTAGGTTGGTTTTCTATATATTATTATTATTACAGTAGTTCAGGTATAAGTTTGGAAGGAAGGCGCCCATCATTAGCGCTGTGTTCATGGTGGAGGTCATATTATATCGCCCCAGTGGTCAATCAGCTTTAGTAAATGAGTACAACCATGGCTTAGTTAATTAAAGTCCATGAGCAGAGGGCCATGGTAAAGTCATGGTCTAATGTACTGCAACCTGGTGAATAAAAGCGAGCTATTGGAGTTAATTTTATGAACCAAAATTGCACACACCAACAGCTATAGTTTCGGATCATTTTTCGAAGCCATCTCATTGGAAGGTGTTGCAGTACATTAGACCATGACTTTACAAACAAAGCCACATGCACCCGATACTGGACACAGAGGTCGAACCACATAAGTTTCCACATCCCTCTAGAGAACGAATTGTTAGTAATGTTATTTTGGCACATTTTTTTTTTGTTCTTAGAATTAGAGAGATACTGTAACTGTACCCCCTGCTCATGGACTCATAGCCATGGATGTACAGTCGGCAGCATAAATTCACGTCCATTTCATGTACTTAAAATGGCTAATATGACCAGATAGTTACATTCTGAACCAGTTTTTATTCCAACAACATACGTAATTTACCATATGAGAACTATATCTGTCATCTCTGTATTAAAATTGTATTACAACATCACTATAACTCATACATACACAGATAGAAATGAAGCGAACTTATGTTGCCGTCGACTTGTACCTGTTTGTCTGTTGGGTTGGACTCCTGGTGGTGGCATGCAACAACTGGTGTGTGTATCAACTCTTTAACTCTTTCCCTTGTCATAAACTGGATGATGATGATACATAGTGGTCTTCTATCCCATTCCCTATATCATTGTCACACACTCAAAGCCCAATGCATGTATGTATGTATGTATATCTGTGAGTACAATATTTTCAGGACATACATAATAAATATCTTTCCTAGTATATACAGGTGGTGTGTAAAACGTTTATATCTGTCCATTAACTGTACACAACATGGGCTGACGTAGGTGTTATTATAATTATTACTTCACTATAACCCAATATAAAATTAATGAGGGATGGTGGTGGGGAAAAGAAGTACATTATATTATATTGCACTTGCCTTAAGGACCCTGTGATGTAGTCAGAAAATTGGAGGTAAACGAGTCCTTCAAACATTGCCACGAAACACCACCTATATGGAAGGAGTTTGTTTCGTGGCATGGTCAGGAGGAATCAGAAGCCTCCAACACAAAATAATCACAACAACACGAGGGAGGTTTATTGAATGGGAAAAAGTTCTCTCGTTTGTTAAATTAAGTTGGAAGGTTACTACTGATTCCTCAAAACCATATCAGGAAACAGAGGCCATCGGTGTTATTAATAGGAGATCTGTTTCGTGGCCTGTGTATAAGTACTTAGGAGGAATCAGTGTCCTTCAATTAAGTAGTTTCTAATGAGAATGTAAAGTTGTTTCATTCCTGTATAGAGTATTATCATTATTTTCTCACCCAAGACACGAGTGTATATAAATGTGTGTGTGTGTGTGTGTGTGTGTGTTAGAGTGAAGGAAGATAGATTAGTAGGAAAGATAAATTGTACTATCATTTATAGGAAGTTAATTAGTGATAAGAGTACAGTATATAGATGTTTGATGTTGACTAGTTTTTGTATATATATATGAAGAGGTCACTATACGAATGTACAGTGGGGGAAATGAAAGATGAGATTAGCCTATAGGCAGAAAAGTATAGTGTAAGTTGATCAATGTTTGCATATAATTATTTAGTTAGGCTATGAATTTTAAGTTAACATGAATGGTATGGTGGGTGAATAGATAGATAGATAGATAGATAGATAGATAGATAGAGAGAGAGAGAGAGAGAGAGAGAGAGAGAGAGAGAGAGAGAGAGAGAGAGAGAGAGTTACATAGAGTTACATAGAATCACAGACCACAACAGACCTTACGGTCCACACGGGGTGATCTGATTAGAAGGTTATTGGTAGAGAATGAATATCTCCCCAGTGATAGTCGTAGGTAAGAATAGCAAAGTAGAAGGCTCTCTCCCCACCCTCCAATCCCTCCGGCCTGAGCCGTACTGGAAATAAAGTTAGGAGTCAGAACCTTGTGGAGTTGGTAAAGAGAAAACTCCACAAGGAAATTTTATAGGAAAGATAGAAAGTAGTTGAAATTTGGCTAACTTGCCACCTGTAATGGGCAAAAAATTATTCATTAGTAAACATCGAAAGTCGGGGATTAGATGCAAGGTGTTTATCAAGGCGACGTTTGAAGCTGTCTACTGTGTTACATTCTATTACGTTACGGGGAAGCCCATTCCATAAGTTGACGACTCGGTTAAAAAAGAAATTCTTGGATTCGTGTGAGTTAAAAGATTTACCTATGATTTTACAGCCATTACCTCTCGTGTAGTTTGATTGATCGATATTGAAATATTTGTTGCAGTCCATATTGTCTATGCCTTTGATTATTTTGAATACCTGGATTAAGTCGCCTCTCAATCTACGTTGTGCTAATGGGAATAGATTCAATTTATTTAGCCGCTCTTCATACGTTTTGTTTCGTAGACATGGTATCATTTTAGTAACTCTACGTTGGACTCGTTCCAATTTTACTATATCTTTCTGGTAGTACGGGCACCAGGCTTGGACACAATATTCCATAAGGGGACGGACCAAGGAATTATACAAAGTGAGGATTGTGTCTTTAGACTTATACTCGAATGCTCTGCCAATAAAGCCGATAGTTTTATTTGCTTTCTTAATTACTTCCGTACATTGCTGACTGGGTTTTAGGTTACTTGATATTGTGACCCCTAAGTCTGTCTCTTGATCCACGCTTTTAATTTGATTACCATTTAACGAGTAGTTTGCAATTACGTTACGATGTCCGATATGGAGTACTTTACATTTATCTGCATTGAAGGACATTTGCCAAGTTTTCGCCCAATTCGACAATTTATCGAGATTATCTTGCATTTCTTTAGTTTGTGCGTTAGTGAGTACTGTATTTGCAATTTTAGTGTCATCTGCAAACTTCGATATTATGCATGAGAGACCTTCATCTATGTCGTTTATGTAAACTAGGAAAAGGATTGGGCCTAAAACAGACCCTTGTGGCACCCCGCTCGTAACGCCAGTCCAATTAGATGATTTACCATTTATTACCACACGTTGTTTACGGTTTCTTAGCCAGTTCTCTATCCATCTTACGGTGTCGCCTTGGATTCTGTGAGATTTTAATTTAGTTATTAAACGTTTATGGGGAACTTTGTCAAAGGCTTTTTGGAAATCAAGATAAATTATGTCTACTGCTTTACTCTTATCATATTCGTTAAAAATGTCATTTAAAAAGTCTAATAGATTCGTTAGGCAGGAGCGTTTATTGCGGAAACCGTGTTGAGTGTCTCTGAGTAAGTTATTTTCCTCTAAATGATATGTAAGTTTATCTCGTATGATTGTCTCTAACATTTTACATACTACTGACGTTAGGCTGATAGGGCGATAGTTACTAGGTAAAGATTTACTGCCTTTTTTAAATATTGGTGTTACGTTACCGAGCTTCCAATCATCAGGAGAGAGAGAGAGAGAGAGAGAGAGAGAGAGAGAGAGAGAGAGAGAGAGAGAGAGAGAGAGAGAGGAACAATAGAAGTAAGAGGTCGAGGTGAGATGTGGAGAAATAACTGAAGGTGGAGGAAAGGTGGAGGAAATGGAGGAGTTGGGGAGAGGAAATGGAAAAACACCACCACCACCACTCCCTCCACCACTACCACTCCCTCCCTCCCCCCCCTCACTCACCCTTTCCTCCCCCCTCACTCACTCACCCTTTCCTCCTCCCACTCTCTCTCTCTCTCTCTCTCTCTCTCTCTCTATTTATCTCTTTCTCTCTATCTCCAATTTACTACCCTACTTTTTCCTATTTCCCCACCCCCTCCCCACCACCTCTTTTCTCTCCCTCCACCCCACCCCCTCTTCCCTCTCCCCCCACACACCCCCACTTTCTTTCATACACTACCCGCCCCCCCCCCTTTCTCGTGCACCTGCCCCCCCCTCCACCCCCCTCGGGAACCACTCCACTCACTACGGTGGGAAAATTCACCATCTCCGATATTACATGTGGAGAAGAGGAGGATGTGGAGGGAAGATGTGGAGGAGGAAGATGGAGGGATGTATGTGGTGGTGGAAGATGGAGGAAGGATGTGGAAGGATGTGGATGAATGATGTGGTGGTGGTGGTGGAAGATGTGGATGTATGTGGTGGTGGTTGAAAATGTGGAAGGATGTGGTGGTGGTGGAAGATGTGGAAGGATGCGGTGGTGGAGGGATGTGGAAGGATGTGGTGGTGGTGGTTGAAGATTGAGGAATGATGTGGAAGGATGTGGATGAATGATGTGGTGGTGGTGGAGGAAGATGGAGGGAGGATGTGGAGATATAAAAATTAATAATAGAAAAAAATAATTATAACAACAACAACAACAAAAATACACACACACATCATTATTCCATGGTTCCTCTCCAACCTCGTCTCCTCACCTCACAAAACCAATAACAAAAAAAATTAACTCCCCAAACCCTAATATCTAGATGCCTTTCTACTTTGCCCTCCTAATAAGCCTCACCTACCTACCCACAGTCCAGACAACAACAACAAACACAACAACAACAAACACAACAACAACTACTACAAACACACCAACACCAACATCAACAACACCACCACCAACAACAACAAACACACCAACACCAACAACATCAACATCAAAAACCACAACACCAACACCAATACCAACACCAACAACACCAACAACAACAACAACACAGGTCAAATCACACACACACACCGTCTCACAGAAAACATTAATTATGTTTTGTGTTTTTACGTCTTTTGTGGTTTTAATCAGACAGCTTCGAATGGATCAGCGAGTCTATTGTTTTGTTTTCTTTTCTTGCCATCTTAATGAAGTATGATATTCCTTATTAAACAAAGAAAAATCGAGCAATAAGTTTGTTTACGTTTTTTGTTGTTGTTGGTTGTTGTTGTTGTTGTTACATTGGAGTGCCTTGATTCCTCCAAAGTATGCTAAAGAAACAGCAGGCCCAGATTAGCTAAAATTAGTGGTGATCTGCTGCTGCCTTCATGGAATAGTTTGGAGGACTTAGTTACTCCAGATAGATTTACCAACACAATACATGCCCCTTAAAAAAAATAATAATGATCTGACCTAATGCTCCCTTCTCTTCCTCCTCCTCCTCCTCCTCCTCCACCACCTCCTCCTCCTCCTCCTCCTCCTCCTCCTCCACCTCCTCCTCAGGTGATCAATTACGAGAGTGACAAGAGTGTGAGGGTGAGCGTGAGACAAGAAGGACAACGTACTGTGTCTACCCTCCTCGTCACCAAGGCTACACTGAACCACTCTGGACAATACCAATGTGCCCCTTCCAACACAGACAAGGCCTCCATCACGGTACATGTTTTTAAAGGTACGGTACATGTTTTTAAAGGTACGGTACATGTTTTTAAAGGTATGGTACATGTTTTTAAAGGTACGGTACATGTTTTTAAAGGTACGGTACATGATTTAAAGGTATGGTACATGTTTTTAAAGGTACGGTACATGTTTTTAAAGGTACGGTACATGTTTTTAAAGGTACGGTACATGTTTTTAAAGGTACGGTGCATGTTTTTAAAGGTACGGTACATGTTTTTAAAGGTACGGTACATGTTTTTAAAGGTACGGTACATGTTTTTAAAGGTACGGTGCATGTTTTTAAAGGTACGGTACATGTTTTTAAAGGTACGGTACATGTTTTTAAAGGTACGGTATAATCATTATTCTGGTGTTGGTGGTACAGCTACAATCAATTAACCACAGGCACTTTCCTTCCATCGTGCAAATAAATCAGTATCATATCAAAATATAATCATACAACAACACCTTACCTCAAGTCAACCCCCCAAAATAAATCAGTATCATATCAAAATATAATCATACAACAACACCTTACGTCAAGTCAACCCCCTCAAATAAATCAGTATCGTATCAAAATATAATAATCATACAACAACAACACCTTACGTCAACTTAACTCCCTAAAATTATGATTATGAGGGGCTGCAAAATTATATATGTGTTGTTCTTTATTACCAAGATATTATTTACTACGATGGAAGGAAAGTGTTGGTGGATATTATTATTATTATTATTATTATTATTATTATTATTATTATTATGAGGTGCTGCAAAATTATACATGTGTTGTTCTTTATTACCAAAATATTTACTACGATGGAAGGAAAGTGTCGGTGATGGTGGTGGTTATTTGATTATGGCTGTACCTGCTAACAACATCCACCAGTATTCCGGTGTTTGGGTAATCATTTGTATATATATAACCTTCTGCTTGTAATGAGAGACACAAATTAGGTTGTCACGAGCTACACACTGAATACCTTCCGTCGCCTCAGTGCCCGTGTTGCATATGTAAACAGATGGGTAACCTCAACACCACTCACACATAACCTAACCTAACTTAAACTCAACACCACTCACACATAACCTAACCTAACCTAACTTAAACTCAACACCACTCACACCTAACCTAACCTAACCTAACCTCAACACCACTCACACATCACCTAACCTAACCTCAACACCACTCACACATCACCTAACCTAACCTACCTAACCTAACCTAACCTCAACACCACTCACACATAACCTAACCTAACCTAACCTCAACACCACTCACACATAACCTAACCTAACCTCACCTCAACACCACTCACACATAACCTAACCTAACCTAACCTAACCTCAACACCACACACACATAACCTAACCTAACCTAACCTAACCTCAACATCACTCACACCTAACCTAACCTAACTTAACCTAACCTAACCTAACCTAACCTCAACACCACTCCAACGTGATATACAGGCCAGGCCAAGGATCATACTATACACTCCCAAAAGTTCATGTTTCAAAGATTTATATTTTCTGGGAACTCTGCCATAAAGAGACTATAGATGAAACATAAAAATAACACAAAACAAAAGAAAATAGAAGACAACGTTAAAAACAATATAAATTAAACGATTAACTAAAGAGAAGAAAACATTAATAGTTTATCCATCGCATAATAATATATGTATTTTGTTTTCTTTAGGAATAATGTTAAAGGATAAAAGTTATATATATATATATTTCCTGCTGAGTATCTACATATTATAGGAGGAGGACTTTTTCCCGTAGCCGACACACAGTTCACTAACTTGGGTGAAAACATCCGATGAATAATAAACTCTATCTACTTAAGGGGAGAGTATACTTTGGTTACATTGGAGTGTCTTGATTCCTCCAAAGTATGCCAGGAAACAGAACCAAATGAACACAAATAATGGTGGCTTGTTGCTTGGAATAGTTTGGAGGAATCATTATCTCTAAAAATGTCGAAACTGTACCCTCTCCTTCAGTTTGTAGCTGTGCCCTGGTTGGTGGATTCAGTTCTCTCTCTGTCTGTCTGTCTGTCTGTCTGTCTGTCTGTCTGTCTGTCTCTCTGTGTGGCTTCTGTTTGTTATGTTTAGGAAAAATGATCTGACAGAATGATGGTATGAATTTTGTTACCTTGGTTCAGTTGGGAACACTATACACACACACACCTGAAACACACACCTGATGGACACACCTACTACTAACTATATACATGGTTTACACACACACACACAAAACACACAAAACACAACACCACACACACACACACACACAACACCACACAAAACAGAACACAACTCACACAACACCACACATAACACAACACCACACACACACAAAACACAACACCACCACCCCACCACACACCTCACACAAAACACAACACACACAACCACACCACACACACACAACACCCCACCACGCCCCACACACACGACACGACACGACACACGACACACACACAGGTCCCGGTTCAGTGGCCCAGTACTGTACCGTGTTTGTCTGATGTCTGGTTGATTTGTGAGGTGTCTCGTGGGGGTCGTCTCCGTGTCAACTCCATCCATGGGGTCGGATTCATTCACTCGATATTCGGGAGTAGGGGGACAGGCTTGGGAGGAGGGAGGGGTGGGGGGGTTTGGGGGTATAAGGTGACAGGCTTTCTACCCCCCCCAAGCCTGTCCCCCTACTCCCGCACCCCCCAACCCCCCCCAAGCCTGTCCCCTACTCCCATTCCCCCTTAAGTATATTTCTCTCCATCCTTTCTCCATTCCTCTCTCCATTCTCTCTATCCATCCATCTTCTCCATTCCTCTTTCCCTTCTCTCTATCCATCCATCTTCTCCATTCCTTTTTCCCTTCTCTCTATCCATCCATCTTCTTCATTCCTCTTTCCCTTCTCTCTATCCATCCATCTTCTTCATTCCTCTCTCCCTTCTCTCTATCCATCCATCTTCTTCATTCCTCTCTCCCTTCTCTCTATCCATCCATCTTCTTCATTCCTCTCTCCCTTCTCTCTATCCATCCATCTTCTCTCATCATTGCTTCCCTTTGTTTTATCATTCATCTTCACACTTCATTTGCATTTCATTTTCATTGTGTCTCGTCTCTGTTCTCAACCTGCACACGAGGGAACACCAGCAGCTACCAGGGCTTTGAGAAGAGGAGCAAGCAGGGAAACACAACATAGGAGGACACGAGATAAGGCAGAGAAAGGCAGGGAAGGTCAAGGAAGGTCAGGGAAGAGTAGGGGAAGGTCAGGGGAAGACAGGGGAAGGCAAGGAAGAGCAGGGAAGGGCAGGGAAGGTCAAGGAAGAGCAGGGAAGGGCAGGGAAGGTCAGGGAAGAGTAGGGGAAGGCAGGGAAGGTCATGGGAAGGCAGGGATGAGTAAGGCAAGGAAGAGAAGGACAAGACAGAATAAAACAGAATTGGGCAGGGATGAGTAGGGCAAGGAAAGGAAGAGAAAGACAAGGCAGGATAAAACAGAATTGGGTCGGGCAGGACAAGGAAGAGTAGGGCAAGGAAGGGAAGAACAAGATAGGATAAAACAGAATTGGGCAAGGCGGGGCGGGGCGGGGCAGGGCAGGGCAGGGCAGGGCAATGTGAGGGTTACAGTGTTTATATTCCACACCCTTTGAGTGAATGAAAGTTTGTTGTTCTTGTTGGAGGTGGTGATGAGGAAGTGTGTGTGTGTGTGTGTGTGTGTGTGTGTGTGTGTGTGTGTGCTTCCCCGGGATCCTCTCTCTCTCTCTCTCTCCATGGGTCTATGTTCCTTTCTCTATCTCTATCTATCTATCTCTCTATCTATCTATCTCTCTATTTATCTACTATTTTCTTCATCTTTTCTCTTTACCACCACTTGTTCCTCACTCACAAAATCTCAGGACGTATCTACCATTTACTAATTCTTTTCCTCTCTCCTCTCCTCTCCTCTCCCTCCCTCCATCTTTTTCTCTCTCCTCTCCTCTCTCTCCCTCAATCTTTTTCTCTCTCCTCTCCTCTCCCTCCCTCCATTAATTCTTTTCCTCTCTCCTCTCCTCTCCCTCCCTCTCTCCATTAATTATTTTCCTCTCTCCATTAATTCTTTTCCTCTCTCCTCTCCTCTCCTCTCCCTGCATCTTTTTCTGCTCTCACTCATTCCCAGAAAACATTCATAATTAATAACGATCCTTTTCCCCCACAGCTGATGCCCTCTCCCTCCCTTCCACTCCCTCCCTCCCTCATTCTCTCCCACTCCTTCCTTCCCCCATCTGTCTCTGTCTCTTTGTCTGTCTGTCTGTCTGTCTGTCTGTCTGTCTGTCTCATGGTAACAATAAGGTGTACAATAACAACAAATACCTTAATAATAATAATAATCAAAACCCCAAACACCACAACAACATCACCACGAAATAATAATAATATAAAAGATTTGAATACAGGATAATAATATAAAAGATTTGAATACAGGATAATAATATAAAAGATTTGAATACAGGATAATAATATAAAAGATTTGAGTACAGGATAATAATAAATATAAACGTGTCTTCTCTAACTCATGATTCTGTCCACCCCACAAACTTTACTACACATGCAGGCAGTTTCCTTGGCATCTGTAAAGAATTATTTCACCTTTAACGTAGGGCCTTGTATACCTGAGGGAGAAGAGGGGCGAGGGAAGAGTATATTGTAAGAACGGGATGTGTGTGTGCATGTGTTAAACTTTTTTTTTTTTTTTACTTTTTATGTTTTTTTTTTTACATTTTTATTTAATTATTCGTAACGGGATGTGTGTTAATTTTTTTTTTTTACATTTATTCAATTATTCGTATCCAGACTGAGAAAGAAATATCTTCTATCATTGTCTATATAACTGTGTGTGTACAACTCTAAAATGTCTCTTATCTCCTTCTCTGTATATTAACATTGTATTCTCTCCCCCCCCCGCCCCCCATCACAGCTGAGGAACCTGCCGCCATGCACACCAGTACAGGAGCGCCGCCCCCCTCGCTACTACTGTCTGGCCCCCCTACCGCTGCTGCTGCCCTCCTGCTGCTCCTGCTGTGTCAAACTCTCCTCCACCAGCACCTCCTCTCCTCTAGGGGCGGAGCCGGGGTCACCTAGGTCATGCGGGGTCACACCTAGGTCAACCGGGGTCACACCTAGGTCAACCGGGGTCACCTAGGTCATGCGGGGTCACACCTAGGTCAACCAGGGTCACACCTAGGTCAACCGGGGTCACACCTAGGTCAACCAGGGTCACCTAGGTCAACCAGGGTCACCTAGGTCAAACGGGATCACCTAGGTCATGCGGGGTCACACCTAGGTCAACCGGGGTCACACTCCTTTGGTTAAGCGGGTTCACACCTATAGGTCAGGCCACTGAGGTCAACACCTACACCACGATCAACGAGGCTAATTTGGTGTGTTGTTTTTCTACGACCTACAGTATATATATATGTGATACTACAATTCCCCCACGAGTGTAAAATACCGTCGTCAATTTGTAAGAACTGTCATCATTATTTGGGAAGCGAAAATACAGTGTCAATGTTTTCTTGCCCCTCCCCTCCCCCCGCCTCCCCATCCCCCCAAACACAAACTCTGCACCAACACTTCTAACCATTGATAAAGTGCTCACAAACATTGGGAATAAACAAACGTTACAAGGCCCAAGAGTAAACACTAAATTGATACCTGTAGACTGAAGCCAATAGTCAGCTCTACCACTACTACTACTACCACTACTACTACTACTACTACTACTACTACTACTACTACTTGTGTTGGTGGTGTTACGGGAGAGGTGGCTTTGTAACTGGCTGGCTTTGTAACTGGCTGGCTGGCTTAGTTCCCTCTCAATGGCTGATAAAATGCCAGACAGACAGAGACAAACAAAACAAACATTCAGCCAAAGAGAGAGGAAGTATTGTGTGTGTTTTTATGGTTTTATTTCCTCGTTTTGGTTCCTGAAAAAAATCGAGAAACATTTTAATAGGAAGTTACAGACAGCAAAGAGACATAGAGGAGTGTACTAACTTAACATTGTCCTTTGTTTGTGAAAAAAAAAAAAAAATGTTAGAAATATGTTAACAGCTTCACAAAAGAAAAGACAGCTTGACAAGAGAAAAAACAGCTTGACAAGAGAAAAAACAGCTTGACAAAAGAAAAGATAGCTTGACAAGAGAAAAAACAGCTTGACAAAAGAAAAAACAGCTTGACAAAAGAAAAAAATAGCTTGACAAGAGAAAAAACAGCTTGACAAGAGAAAAAACAGCTTAAAAAGTATTAAAAAAAACAGCTTGACAAAAGAAAAAACAGCTTGACAAAAGAAAAAACAGCTTGAAAAGTATTAAAAAAAACAGATTGACCAGTGTTTCTCTCTCTCTCTCTCTCTCTCTCTCTCTCTCTCTCTCTCTCTCTCTCTCTCTTTCTCTCTCTCTCTTATAAAGAAATTGTGTGACAGGGAACGCATCGCTTACGTAAACAATGAACCTGCCGTGACGTGTTGTGGAAATCAGCTGTAAAACATTTTATCTTAAACGTTCTCTCTCTCTCTCTCTCTCTCTCTCTCTCTCTCTCTCTCTCTCTCTCTCTCTCTCTCTCTCTCTCTCTCTCCTGTGACGATAAACATGTAAAACTCATTTGTAAATAAGAGAGTTTGAAGGGAAATGTAAATCGGTGCTTTTGATATATATATATATATATATATATGTGTGTGTGTGTGTGTGTGTGTTTTGTCCACCACATGCACCCTGTACTGTTTATTATGTGAGAAAACAACAAAACCGCAAAAGAGAGGTGTATTTGACTTTTCCCTCACTTCGATAATGAGAGACGAAACGAGTAAAAAGCAACAAAGAGACAAAAAGCAACAGAGCGAGAGAAAAAGAGAAAGAGACAGAAAAAAGAGAAAGAGACAGAAAAATAAGAGAGAAAGAGAGACAGAAAAAAAAGAGAAAACGAGGAATGTCGAACGATAAATACATGTTACTCAAAATGCTTATACCAATATATTTCTGGCTGAACTTAGAAAATGAGAGATAAACGATGAAGAAAAACTAAAAAAGAAAAAGTACCACAACTCACAACTCTCTTTCTCTCTACTTTATATAGATAGATGTATTTTGTTTCTCTCGTGTCAAAGTGCGAAACAAACAAAAAAGTTACTCAACAACAAAAAACAACAACAACAAATAACAACAATAAACAACAACAAAGTATCGATTTAAGTTGACTTGTAATGAGGTCTTATTTAACTTAACGCGGCTCAAACTTTATTTATAGGGGACTTTTTATTTATATTTTTCTTCTTTTTATTCTTTTTCACTTGATTCAACATCGATACATCCTACTACTACTACTACTACTACTACTACTACTACTACTACTACTACTACTACTACTACTACTACTGCTGCTACTACTACTACTACTACTGCTACTACTACTACTACTACTACTACTACTACTGCTACTGCTACTACTACTACAATCAATCACACGACCACCGGTACAGAACTATACGTATACTGACTGTAAATGTGTGTGTGTGTGTGTGTGTGTGTGTGTGTGTGTGTGTGTGTGTGTGTGTGGTGCCTGCCGTTCGTCTCTAGTCAGAAAACATTACGTATCACGAGTGTACCGTAGAATAAATGGTGTTTTTTTTGTTGTTGTATCATTATAAATTCCATGTTTTTTTCAGTGACTTTGTTTTGATCAATCTTGAGTAATAATTGTGTCATCATCAGAGAACGAGCTGGGTTGTTTTTTGTTGTTTGTTTGTTTATTAAATGGTGTTTGTTTACATCCATTTTGTACATGACTACTGTTGCTGTATGATGCTGTTCAAATATAATAATAATAATAATAATAATAATAATAATAATAATAATAATGATGATGATAATAATGATAATGATGATAATAATGATGATGATGATGATGATGATGAATGTTTACTAACCGTGTCTAAGTAATGCTGTTGATGTTACGAACTTTAACAAAAATAACAACGACAATAACAACAAGAAAAATGACAGACAGAAAAAAGTTATGGCTAGACTGAGCTGAAGTAGAAAAAAAAATAAAATAATAATAATAATAATAATAAGAGATGGCTCGATGGAACTGTAGATAAAAAAAACAAAAACAAAACAAAAAATAAAAAACAAAAACAAAATGCCATTCCCTCCGTCAGAAATTTTATCATTATGTTTACAAAGTGACCAAACAAACCTCTCACAAACAAATAAACAACAATAAACAACAACAACAAACAACAACAACAAGTGTATATTATTGTGTTCTTTAGATTCACCGATTTATTTCAATTGTGTTTTTTTTTTAATTAAGTGTGAAATTAATTAACGTGGTGTGGATAATAAATTAGGAGGTTTTCTGATTCCTCCAAACTCTATCAGGCAACAGAATGAAGCCCTAGGATGTATGAGACTTAATATGGGGATCTGTTTTGTTGTCTAGTTAGGAGGGTGACGTTTGCTCCAATTTGCACCAAGAAGCAGAGACAGAAATTGAGATTGAAAAGTGTAGAGAGAAGCTATGAAAGCAACACACACACACACAGTGAGAGAAAAAGTATAAGTGAAAGAAAAGTATAAGTGAAAGAAAAGTATAAGTGAAAGAAAGTCATAGAAAGCATTTATAAACGAGTGAAAAACAAAACAAAATACAAAATACTTATAGTTAGCGAAAGATAACCATATAAAAAATATTTGTGAATTGAGTGAAAAATGGTTTACAAGAAAAGAGTGTTACCAAGATATTAATGAAAGAAAAAAATATAATATAATATCACAGTTGACATATGTGAAAATGAAAGGATGCTCGGTGGAAAAGTCGTATCCGAACTTAATAAAAAATTGAGTATCCGAAAAGGACGAACCAAATTAATTAAAGAGAAGAAAAAAAAGCGAGTGATTTTTTTTTTTTTAAGGGTAGATCATTATTCTTTGTTGGTACATAGGGAGTGCCTAGATTCCTCCAAAGTATGCTAGGAAACAGGACCACAAGGAACCAGCAAATAATAAAATACTAAGTGTGCTGTTGCTTGGGAATAGTTTGGAGGATTCAGTTGCTCCAGATTTACCAACACAAAATATCCCCATCATAAGGGTTAGATTATTTTGTGGTTGGTGAATTTTAGAAGGTTTTTGATGCCTCCAGACTATACCAGAAAAACAACAACAACAACAACAACAACAACAGATAGATGCCCTAATAAAATAATAAAAATGCAAATAATAAAAATAAA
>JAWZYT010002320.1:87500-91757 GCA_034508575.1 Petrolisthes manimaculis
TTCTCTCTCGCTCTCTCGCTCTCACACACACACACACGTATGCACCCCAGTAATTTGTGTGTGTGTGTGTGTGTGTGTGTGTGTGTGTGTGTGTGTGTGTGTGTGTGTGTGTGTGTGTGTGTGTGTGTTCTATTGACAATATTTTTTAATGAACATGTTATTATGGCAAAATTTGAAACATATACAGATAGAGATAATTAGAGAGATAAATAGAGAGATAAATAGAAAGATAAATAGACGGATAGAGAGATAAACAGACGGATAGAGAGATAAATAGACGGATAGAGAGAAAATAGAGAGATAAATAGAGATAAATAGAGAGATAAATAGACGGATAGAGAGATAAATAGACGGATAGACTGACAGCTAAGAATATGCAAAGAAAAAACAGCTTTTAATTGATGGGCAAAATACAGAACAGCTAGATGGATACACAAACAAAAAAAAAATAAAAAATACCGAACTGAAATTAAAATATCATATACACTCACAATCCAAAATTCGTATCCAGGCCTTGTTGAAGCTTCGAATCATTTGACCTACGAGTGAACCCTTTACAACGTAGTAAATTACGTAGGCCTATGTTGTTGGAATAAAAACTGGTTCAGAATGCAACTATCTATAAAGTCATATTAGCATTATTAATTAAGGTGAGGGTATAGTTTTTGATATTTTTGGAGATTATGATTCCTCCAAACTATTCCAGGCAACAACAGTAGGTCATTATTTTTCTTCCTATGGGTCCTGTTTCCTGGCATACTTTGGAGGAATCAAGGCACTCCAATCTATCAATCTACTCTCCCCTTATTAAATACATGAGATGGACGTGAATTTCTGCTGCCGTCTGTACGTCTCTTTCTTTTTACTTTGTTCTGAGTAACACACAGGTTTTGGATCGGGACTGTAGTATGGATTAAGTATGTATAAAGGTCCTGGTCAACTACACCATCTCTGGAAGGTCAGTCTACTCAAACATTCACCCCAATAGACACGACCGGCTCCACAGAGGGTATTTCTCACCAGGTCAAAGGTCAAACAAAGTTAAAAGGTAAAAAAAAAAAAAAAAAAAAAAAAAAAGTAAAAAAAAAAAAGGTAAAAAAAAAAAAAACATAAAAGATAAAAAAAGAAAGATAAAATATAAAAGGTAAAAAAAAAAAAAAAAAAAAAAAAGATAAAAGGTAAAAAAAAAAAGTTCCAAAGAGAAAAAAATAAAAATGTTTCTGGATTTTTGTATGCAACACGAAATGGACATGAAGACTAAATGCTTTCTCTCTCTCATTATTATTATTTTTTTTATTATTATTATTACAATTATCATTATTATTACTATTATTATTACTATTATCATTATCATTATCATTATTATTATTATTATTATTATTATCATTATTATTATTATTATCATTATTATTATTATCATTATTATTATTATTATTATTATTATTATTATTATAATTATTATTATTATTATCATCATTATTATTATTATTATCATTATTATTATTATTATTATCATTATTATTATTATTATTATCATTATTATTATTATTATTATTTATGAGAAGGAATGTTGTGTTAAGTCTCAAATAAATGATGTTCCTGTGTGATGTTGTCAGCGAAGTAATGAAAAGGATATATACAAACCAAACTACAGTACCAACTCCTGTAATTATCTTATATCTTCTCGTCTAGATACAAACCAAACGAACAGTACCAACTCCTGTAATTATCTTATATCTTCTCGTCTAGATACAAACCCAAACAACAGTACCAACTCCTGTAATTATCTTATATCATCTTGTCTTGGTTCCAACTTGGTTTGCTATAAATTCCTCCTCCTATTCTATGACACAAATAAATCACTGACACCCACACTACTCCACTTCTCCACTCCACTGACATCCTCCACCTTCATCCACAACTCCTCCACCTCCACTTTCACTTCCAGGACACATTCATCCATCTTTTCCTTCATCCTTCTCAACTATTTTCATCACCACCAAAATCACTTCTCCTCTTCTTCTCTTCCTCTCTTCTCTTCTTCCTCTCTTCTCTTCTTCCTCCTCCTCCTCCTCCTCTTCCTCCTCCTCCTCCTCCTCCTCCTCCACCTCCACCCCCAACCAGAACCCCCCACATCTTCATCTTCCTGACAACCCCCACCACCCCCCACTCCTCTTTCCATCTCTTCACCCCTCCTCCACCCTCACCCCCCACCTCCCACTCCACTTTCCATCTCTTCCTCTCCCTGCATTCACCCCTCCCCCACCCCGCACCCCCCCCATCTCATCATCGTTGAAACCTTAACACAATAGAAGAGCCGGGATTTTTACACTTTAATACGGAAAGAGCCGGGGATTTTTACACTTTTAACACGGAAAGAGCCGGGGATTTTTACACTTTTAATACGGAAAGAGCACGTTTTACACTTTTAATACGGAAAGAGCCGGGATTTTTATACCTTTAACACGGAAAGAGCCGGGGATTTTTACACTTTTAACACGGAAAGAGCCGGGGATTTTTTATACCTTTAACACGCGGAAAAACAAAAGCTATGTGGTCATTTCAGACACACACACACACGCACACGATCACATAAAAAAAAAACATATACAAATCCACATACACACACATATATAGATACACACACACACACACATATATATATACACATACACACAGACCGCACACACACATATATACAGATACACATACACACACACATATATACAGATACACACACACACATTTAAAGATACACACAGCCACACAGATACACACGATCCCAATATACACACACATACACACACAGCCGCTCCTTCACACACACACACACACACACACACACACAGACACACACATTCATATTAAGTGAAATTAAGTTAGGAGTGTTGTGCGCATATGTGGGAATGTGGTGAGAGAATGTGTGTGTGTGTGTGTGTGTGTGTGTGTGTGTGTGTGTGTGTGTGTGTGTGTGTGTGTGTGTGTGTGTGTACCAACCGTGAGAACGTATCGTAAATGTGAGGGAAAATGAAACGGGATACTGGTGAATGTAAGATTATTAGAGAGAGAGAGAGAGAGAGAGAGAGAGAGAGAGAGAGAGAGAGAGAGAGAGAGAGAGAGAGAGAGAGAGAGAGAGAGAGAGAGAGAGAGAGAGAGAGAGAGAAAGGTTTACATGGATTTGTGTGTGTGTGTGTGTGTGTGTGTGTGTGTGTGTGAAGGAGATAGGAACAAAGGAGGCAAAACAGTCGACGCACACACCGCAAGAAACACACACACACTTACAAACACACACCCTCACTCACAAACACACAAACACTCACTTACAAACACTCTAACACACACATTCTCTCTCTCTCTCTCTCTCTCTCTCTCTCTCTCTCTCTCTCTCTCTCTCTCATCTCGTGGCCGTCAACTAGTACAAACACGTTGGGGAACTTGAGGAGGCGAGGGAGGGGTGTTGGCGAGGGAGGGGAGTTGGCGAGGGAGGGGTGTTGGCGAGGGAGGGGTGTTGGCGAGGGAGGGAGGGGTGTTGGTGAATTTGTCCCTTAACGAAGTAGATCTCACGGAATGGCTCACAACTACCGAGGCAAACTTGGTATACCAGATAGATACATTGGAACCTGACACACACACACACACACACACACACACACACACACCACACACACAGATAGGCATAGATAGATAGACAGACAGAACGACACACACACACATGCAGATACAGATACACACAGACAGACACATACACAGACGAACACAGACACACAAACAGACAGACAGAACGACACACACACACACACACACAGATACAATGGAACCACACACTCACACTCACTCTCTCTCTCTCTCTTTCACACACACACACACACACGTGAATGAGTTACATGAACAAGTACAGTAAATACTAATAAGATCTTACGAAGCAATCAAGGACCCACAACATGATGTAGTCTCAGAAAATTGGAGGTTAGCGAGTCCTTCAAACATTGCCACGAAACACCCACACCTAAATTGAAGAAGCGTGTTTTCGTGGCATTGTTAGGAGGAATCAGAAGCCCCATAAGGTCTAATACAAGGGAAGGGAAGGGGTGGGAGGGAAGGGAAGAGAAGGAGGGGAGGGAAGGGAAGAGAAGGGGTACAGAGCCAAGTACCTTCAACTAATCAACAACAACAACAACAACACTATATATACATGACACGTGCTGCCACTTGGATATAGACTACATCATTATACAGTGCCTTGATTCCTCCAAAGTA
>JAWZYT010002321.1:10000-25000 GCA_034508575.1 Petrolisthes manimaculis
CTAACCTAACCTAACCTAACCTAACCTAACCTAACCTAACCTAACCTAACCTAACCTAACCTAACCTAACCTAACCTAACCTAACCTAACCTAACCTAACCTAACCTAACCTAACCTAACCTAACCTAACCTAACCTAACCTAACCTAACCTAACCTAACCTAACCTAACCTAACCTAACCTAACCTAACCTAACCTAACCTAACCTAACCTAACCTAACCTAACCTAACCTAACCTAACCTAACCTAACCTAACCTAACCTAACCTAACCTAACCTAACCTAACCTAACCTAACCTAACCTAACCTAACCTAACCTAACCTAACCTAACCTAACCTAACCTAACCTAACCTAACCTAACCTAACCTAACCTAACCTAACCTAACCTAACCTAACCTAACCTAACCTAACCTAACCTAACCTAACCTAACCTAACCTAACCTAACCTAACCTAACCTAACCTAACCTAACCTAACCTAACCTAACCTAACCTAACCTAACCTAACCTAACCTAACCTAACCTAACCTAACCTAACCTAACCTAACCTAACCTAACCTAACCTAACCTAACCTAACCTAACCTAACCTAACCTAACCTAACCTAACCTAACCTAACCTAACCTAACCTAACCTAACCTAACCTAACCTAACCTAACCTAACCTAACCTAACCTAACCTAACCTAACCTAACCTAACCTAACCTAACCTAACCTAACCTAACCTAACCTAACCTAACCTAACCTAACCTAACCTAACCTAACCTAACCTAACCTAACCTAACCTAACCTAACCTAACCTAACCTAACCTAACCTAACCTAACCTAACCTAACCTAACCTAACCTAACCTAACCTAACCTAACCTAACCTAACCTAACCTAACCTAACCTAACCTAACCTAACCTAACCTAACCTAACCTAACCAAACCTAACCTAACACCTAACCTAACCTAACCTAACCAACCTAACCTAACCTAACCTAACCTAACCTAACCTAACCTAACCTAACCTAACCTAACCTAACCTAACCTAACCTAACCTAACACAAACCTACCTAACCTAACCTAACCTAACCACCTACCTAACCTAACCTACACCTAACCTAACCTAACCTAACCTAACCAACCTACCAACACCTAACCTAACCTAACCTAACCTAACCTAACCTAACCTAACCCACCACCACCTAACCTAACCAACCAACCTAACCTAACACCCACCACCTAACCTAACCTAACCTACCCTAACCTAACCCTAACCTAACCTAACCTAACCTAACCTAACCTAACCTAACCTAACCTAACCTAACCTAACCTAACCTAACCTAACCTAACCTAACCTAACCTAACCTAACCTAACCTAACCTAACCTAACCTAACCTAACCTAACCTAACCTAACCTAACCTAACCTAACCTAACCTAACCTAACCTAACCTAACCTAACCTAACCTAACCTAACCTAACCTAACCTAACCTAACCTAACCTAACCTAACCTAACCTAACCTAACCTAACCTAACCTAACCTAACCTAACCTAACCTAACCTAACCTAACCTAACCTAACCTAACCTAACCTAACCTAACCTAACCTAACCTAACCTAACCTAACCTAACCTAACCTAACCTAACCTAACCTAACCTAACCTAACCTAACCTAACCTAACCTAACCTAACCTAACCTAACCTAACCTAACCTAACCTAACCTAACCTAACCTAACCTAACCTAACCTAACCTAACCTAACCTAACCTAACCTAACCTAACCTAACCTAACCTAACCTAACCTAACCTAACCTAACCTAACCTAACCTAACCTAACCTAACCTAACCTAACCTAACCTAACCTAACCTAACCTAACCTAACCTAACCTAACCTAACCTAACCTAACCTAACCTAACCTAACCTAACCTAACCTAACCTAACCTAACCTAACCTAACCTAACCTAACCTAACCTAACCTAACCTAACCTAACCTAACCTAACCTAACCTAACCTAACCTAACCTAACCTAACCTAACCTAACCTAACCTAACCTAACCTAACCTAACCTAACCTAACCTAACCTAACCTAACCTAACCTAACCTAACCTAACCTAACCTAACCTAACCTAACCTAACCTAACCTAACCTAACCTAACCTAACCTAACCTAACCTAACCTAACCTAACCTAACCTAACCTAACCTAACCTAACCTAACCTAACCTAACCTAACCTAACCTAACCTAACCTAACCTAACCTAACCTAACCTAACCTAACCTAACCTAACCTAACCTAACCTAACCTAACCTAACCTAACCTAACCTAACCTAACCTAACCTAACCTAACCTAACCTAACCTAACCTAACCTAACCTAACCTAACCTAACCTAACCTAACCTAACCTAACCTAACCTAACCTAACCTAACCTAACCTAACCTAACCTAACCTAACCTAACCTAACCTAACCTAACCTAACCTAACCTAACCTAACCTAACCTAACCTAACCTAACCTAACCTAACCTAACCTAACCTAACCTAACCTAACCTAACCTAACCTAACCTAACCTAACCTAACCTAACCTAACCTAACCTAACCTAACCTAACCTAACCTAACCTAACCTAACCTAACCTAACCTAACCTAACCTAACCTAACCTAACCTAACCTAACCTAACCTAACCTAACCTAACCTAACCTAACCTAACCTAACCTAACCTAACCTAACCTAACCTAACCTAACCTAACCTAACCTAACCTAACCTAACCTAACCTAACCTAACCTAACCTAACCTAACCTAACCTAACCTAACCTAACCTAACCTAACCTAACCTAACCTAACCTAACCTAACCTAACCTAACCTAACCTAACCTAACCTAACCTAACCTAACCTAACCTAACCTAACCTAACCTAACCTAACCTAACCTAACCTAACCTAACCTAACCTAACCTAACCTAACCTAACCTAACCTAACCTAACCTAACCTAACCTAACCTAACCTAACCTAACCTAACCTAACCTAACCTAACCTAACCTAACCTAACCTAACCTAACCTAACCTAACCTAACCTAACCTAACCTAACCTAACCTAACCTAACCTAACCTAACCTAACCTAACCTAACCTAACCTAACCTAACCTAACCTAACCTAACCTAACCTAACCTAACCTAACCTAACCTAACCTAACCTAACCTAACCTAACCTAACCTAACCTAACCTAACCTAACCTAACCTAACCTAACCTAACCTAACCTAACCTAACCTAACCTAACCTAACCTAACCTAACCTAACCTAACCTAACCTAACCTAACCTAACCTAACCTAACCTAACCTAACCTAACCTAACCTAACCTAACCTAACCTAACCTAACCTAACCTAACCTAACCTAACCTAACCTAACCTAACCTAACCTAACCTAACCTAACCTAACCTAACCTAACCTAACCTAACCTAACCTAACCTAACCTAACCTAACCTAACCTAACCTAACCTAACCTAACCTAACCTAACCTAACCTAACCTAACCTAACCTAACCTAACCTAACCTAACCTAACCTAACCTAACCTAACCTAACCTAACCTAACCTAACCTAACCTAACCTAACCTAACCTAACCTAACCTAACCTAACCTAACCTAACCTAACCTAACCTAACCTAACCTAACCTAACCTAACCTAACCTAACCTAACCTAACCTAACCTAACCTAACCTAACCTAACCTAACCTAACCTAACCTAACCTAACCTAACCTAACCTAACCTAACCTAACCTAACCTAACCTAACCTAACCTAACCTAACCTAACCTAACCTAACCTAACCTAACCTAACCTAACCTAACCTAACCTAACCTAACCTAACCTAACCTAACCTAACCTAACCTAACCTAACCTAACCTAACCTAACCTAACCTAACCTAACCTAACCTAACCTAACCTAACCTAACCTAACCTAACCTAACCTAACCTAACCTAACCTAACCTAACCTAACCTAACCTAACCTAACCTAACCTAACCTAACCTAACCTAACCTAACCTAACCTAACCTAACCTAACCTAACCTAACCTAACCTAACCTAACCTAACCTAACCTAACCTAACCTAACCTAACCTAACCTAACCTAACCTAACCTAACCTAACCTAACCTAACCTAACCTAACCTAACCTAACCTAACCTAACCTAACCTAACCTAACCTAACCTAACCTAACCTAACCTAACCTAACCTAACCTAACCTAACCTAACCTAACCTAACCTAACCTAACCTAACCTAACCTAACCTAACCTAACCTAACCTAACCTAACCTAACCTAACCTAACCTAACCTAACCTAACCTAACCTAACCTAACCTAACCTAACCTAACCTAACCTAACCTAACCTAACCTAACCTAACCTAACCTAACCTAACCTAACCTAACCTAACCTAACCTAACCTAACCTAACCTAACCTAACCTAACCTAACCTAACCTAACCTAACCTAACCTAACCTAACCTAACCTAACCTAACCTAACCTAACCTAACCTAACCTAACCTAACCTAACCTAACCTAACCTAACCTAACCTAACCTAACCTAACCTAACCTAACCTAACCTAACCTAACCTAACCTAACCTAACCTAACCTAACCTAACCTAACCTAACCTAACCTAACCTAACCTAACCTAACCTAACCTAACCTAACCTAACCTAACCTAACCTAACCTAACCTAACCTAACCTAACCTAACCTAACCTAACCTAACCTAACCTAACCTAACCTAACCTAACCTAACCTAACCTAACCTAACCTAACCTAACCTAACCTAACCTAACCTAACCTAACCTAACCTAACCTAACCTAACCTAACCTAACCTAACCTAACCTAACCTAACCTAACCTAACCTAACCTAACCTAACCTAACCTAACCTAACCTAACCTAACCTAACCTAACCTAACCTAACCTAACCTAACCTAACCTAACCTAACCTAACCTAACCTAACCTAACCTAACCTAACCTAACCTAACCTAACCTAACCTAACCTAACCTAACCTAACCTAACCTAACCTAACCTAACCTAACCTAACCTAACCTAACCTAACCTAACCTAACCTAACCTAACCTAACCTAACCTAACCTAACCTAACCTAACCTAACCTAACCTAACCTAACCTAACCTAACCTAACCTAACCTAACCTAACCTAACCTAACCTAACCTAACCTAACCTAACCTAACCTAACCTAACCTAACCTAACCTAACCTAACCTAACCTAACCTAACCTAACCTAACCTAACCTAACCTAACCTAACCTAACCTAACCTAACCTAACCTAACCTAACCTAACCTAACCTAACCTAACCTAACCTAACCTAACCTAACCTAACCTAACCTAACCTAACCTAACCTAACCTAACCTAACCTAACCTAACCTAACCTAACCTAACCTAACCTAACCTAACCTAACCTAACCTAACCTAACCTAACCTAACCTAACCTAACCTAACCTAACCTAACCTAACCTAACCTAACCTAACCTAACCTAACCTAACCTAACCTAACCTAACCTAACCTAACCTAACCTAACCTAACCTAACCTAACCTAACCTAACCTAACCTAACCTAACCTAACCTAACCTAACCTAACCTAACCTAACCTAACCTAACCTAACCTAACCTAACCTAACCTAACCTAACCTAACCTAACCTAACCTAACCTAACCTAACCTAACCTAACCTAACCTAACCTAACCTAACCTAACCTAACCTAACCTAACCTAACCTAACCTAACCTAACCTAACCTAACCTAACCTAACCTAACCTAACCTAACCTAACCTAACCTAACCTAACCTAACCTAACCTAACCTAACCTAACCTAACCTAACCTAACCTAACCTAACCTAACCTAACCTAACCTAACCTAACCTAACCTAACCTAACCTAACCTAACCTAACCTAACCTAACCTAACCTAACCTAACCTAACCTAACCTAACCTAACCTAACCTAACCTAACCTAACCTAACCTAACCTAACCTAACCTAACCTAACCTAACCTAACCTAACCTAACCTAACCTAACCTAACCTAACCTAACCTAACCTAACCTAACCTAACCTAACCTAACCTAACCTAACCTAACCTAACCTAACCTAACCTAACCTAACCTAACCTAACCTAACCTAACCTAACCTAACCTAACCTAACCTAACCTAACCTAACCTAACCTAACCTAACCTAACCTAACCTAACCTAACCTAACCTAACCTAACCTAACCTAACCTAACCTAACCTAACCTAACCTAACCTAACCTAACCTAACCTAACCTAACCTAACCTAACCTAACCTAACCTAACCTAACCTAACCTAACCTAACCTAACCTAACCTAACCTAACCTAACCTAACCTAACCTAACCTAACCTAACCTAACCTAACCTAACCTAACCTAACCTAACCTAACCTAACCTAACCTAACCTAACCTAACCTAACCTAACCTAACCTAACCTAACCTAACCTAACCTAACCTAACCTAACCTAACCTAACCTAACCTAACCTAACCTAACCTAACCTAACCTAACCTAACCTAACCTAACCTAACCTAACCTAACCTAACCTAACCTAACCTAACCTAACCTAACCTAACCTAACCTAACCTAACCTAACCTAACCTAACCTAACCTAACCTAACCTAACCTAACCTAACCTAACCTAACCTAACCTAACCTAACCTAACCTAACCTAACCTAACCTAACCTAACCTAACCTAACCTAACCTAACCTAACCTAACCTAACCTAACCTAACCTAACCTAACCTAACCTAACCTAACCTAACCTAACCTAACCTAACCTAACCTAACCTAACCTAACCTAACCTAACCTAACCTAACCTAACCTAACCTAACCTAACCTAACCTAACCTAACCTAACCTAACCTAACCTAACCTAACCTAACCTAACCTAACCTAACCTAACCTAACCTAACCTAACCTAACCTAACCTAACCTAACCTAACCTAACCTAACCTAACCTAACCTAACCTAACCTAACCTAACCTAACCTAACCTAACCTAACCTAACCTAACCTAACCTAACCTAACCTAACCTAACCTAACCTAACCTAACCTAACCTAACCTAACCTAACCTAACCTAACCTAACCTAACCTAACCTAACCTAACCTAACCTAACCTAACCTAACCTAACCTAACCTAACCTAACCTAACCTAACCTAACCTAACCTAACCTAACCTAACCTAACCTAACCTAACCTAACCTAACCTAACCTAACCTAACCTAACCTAACCTAACCTAACCTAACCTAACCTAACCTAACCTAACCTAACCTAACCTAACCTAACCTAACCTAACCTAACCTAACCTAACCTAACCTAACCTAACCTAACCTAACCTAACCTAACCTAACCTAACCTAACCTAACCTAACCTAACCTAACCTAACCTAACCTAACCTAACCTAACCTAACCTAACCTAACCTAACCTAACCTAACCTAACCTAACCTAACCTAACCTAACCTAACCTAACCTAACCTAACCTAACCTAACCTAACCTAACCTAACCTAACCTAACCTAACCTAACCTAACCTAACCTAACCTAACCTAACCTAACCTAACCTAACCTAACCTAACCTAACCTAACCTAACCTAACCTAACCTAACCTAACCTAACCTAACCTAACCTAACCTAACCTAACCTAACCTAACCTAACCTAACCTAACCTAACCTAACCTAACCTAACCTAACCTAACCTAACCTAACCTAACCTAACCTAACCTAACCTAACCTAACCTAACCTAACCTAACCTAACCTAACCTAACCTAACCTAACCTAACCTAACCTAACCTAACCTAACCTAACCTAACCTAACCTAACCTAACCTAACCTAACCTAACCTAACCTAACCTAACCTAACCTAACCTAACCTAACCTAACCTAACCTAACCTAACCTAACCTAACCTAACCTAACCTAACCTAACCTAACCTAACCTAACCTAACCTAACCTAACCTAACCTAACCTAACCTAACCTAACCTAACCTAACCTAACCTAACCTAACCTAACCTAACCTAACCTAACCTAACCTAACCTAACCTAACCTAACCTAACCTAACCTAACCTAACCTAACCTAACCTAACCTAACCTAACCTAACCTAACCTAACCTAACCTAACCTAACCTAACCTAACCTAACCTAACCTAACCTAACCTAACCTAACCTAACCTAACCTAACCTAACCTAACCTAACCTAACCTAACCTAACCTAACCTAACCTAACCTAACCTAACCTAACCTAACCTAACCTAACCTAACCTAACCTAACCTAACCTAACCTAACCTAACCTAACCTAACCTAACCTAACCTAACCTAACCTAACCTAACCTAACCTAACCTAACCTAACCTAACCTAACCTAACCTAACCTAACCTAACCTAACCTAACCTAACCTAACCTAACCTAACCTAACCTAACCTAACCTAACCTAACCTAACCTAACCTAACCTAACCTAACCTAACCTAACCTAACCTAACCTAACCTAACCTAACCTAACCTAACCTAACCTAACCTAACCTAACCTAACCTAACCTAACCTAACCTAACCTAACCTAACCTAACCTAACCTAACCTAACCTAACCTAACCTAACCTAACCTAACCTAACCTAACCTAACCTAACCTAACCTAACCTAACCTAACCTAACCTAACCTAACCTAACCTAACCTAACCTAACCTAACCTAACCTAACCTAACCTAACCTAACCTAACCTAACCTAACCTAACCTAACCTAACCTAACCTAACCTAACCTAACCTAACCTAACCTAACCTAACCTAACCTAACCTAACCTAACCTAACCTAACCTAACCTAACCTAACCTAACCTAACCTAACCTAACCTAACCTAACCTAACCTAACCTAACCTAACCTAACCTAACCTAACCTAACCTAACCTAACCTAACCTAACCTAACCTAACCTAACCTAACCTAACCTAACCTAACCTAACCTAACCTAACCTAACCTAACCTAACCTAACCTAACCTAACCTAACCTAACCTAACCTAACCTAACCTAACCTAACCTAACCTAACCTAACCTAACCTAACCTAACCTAACCTAACCTAACCTAACCTAACCTAACCTAACCTAACCTAACCTAACCTAACCTAACCTAACCTAACCTAACCTAACCTAACCTAACCTAACCTAACCTAACCTAACCTAACCTAACCTAACCTAACCTAACCTAACCTAACCTAACCTAACCTAACCTAACCTAACCTAACCTAACCTAACCTAACCTAACCTAACCTAACCTAACCTAACCTAACCTAACCTAACCTAACCTAACCTAACCTAACCTAACCTAACCTAACCTAACCTAACCTAACCTAACCTAACCTAACCTAACCTAACCTAACCTAACCTAACCTAACCTAACCTAACCTAACCTAACCTAACCTAACCTAACCTAACCTAACCTAACCTAACCTAACCTAACCTAACCTAACCTAACCTAACCTAACCTAACCTAACCTAACCTAACCTAACCTAACCTAACCTAACCTAACCTAACCTAACCTAACCTAACCTAACCTAACCTAACCTAACCTAACCTAACCTAACCTAACCTAACCTAACCTAACCTAACCTAACCTAACCTAACCTAACCTAACCTAACCTAACCTAACCTAACCTAACCTAACCTAACCTAACCTAACCTAACCTAACCTAACCTAACCTAACCTAACCTAACCTAACCTAACCTAACCTAACCTAACCTAACCTAACCTAACCTAACCTAACCTAACCTAACCTAACCTAACCTAACCTAACCTAACCTAACCTAACCTAACCTAACCTAACCTAACCTAACCTAACCTAACCTAACCTAACCTAACCTAACCTAACCTAACCTAACCTAACCTAACCTAACCTAACCTAACCTAACCTAACCTAACCTAACCTAACCTAACCTAACCTAACCTAACCTAACCTAACCTAACCTAACCTAACCTAACCTAACCTAACCTAACCTAACCTAACCTAACCTAACCTAACCTAACCTAACCTAACCTAACCTAACCTAACCTAACCTAACCTAACCTAACCTAACCTAACCTAACCTAACCTAACCTAACCTAACCTAACCTAACCTAACCTAACCTAACCTAACCTAACCTAACCTAACCTAACCTAACCTAACCTAACCTAACCTAACCTAACCTAACCTAACCTAACCTAACCTAACCTAACCTAACCTAACCTAACCTAACCTAACCTAACCTAACCTAACCTAACCTAACCTAACCTAACCTAACCTAACCTAACCTAACCTAACCTAACCTAACCTAACCTAACCTAACCTAACCTAACCTAACCTAACCTAACCTAACCTAACCTAACCTAACCTAACCTAACCTAACCTAACCTAACCTAACCTAACCTAACCTAACCTAACCTAACCTAACCTAACCTAACCTAACCTAACCTAACCTAACCTAACCTAACCTAACCTAACCTAACCTAACCTAACCTAACCTAACCTAACCTAACCTAACCTAACCTAACCTAACCTAACCTAACCTAACCTAACCTAACCTAACCTAACCTAACCTAACCTAACCTAACCTAACCTAACCTAACCTAACCTAACCTAACCTAACCTAACCTAACCTAACCTAACCTAACCTAACCTAACCTAACCTAACCTAACCTAACCTAACCTAACCTAACCTAACCTAACCTAACCTAACCTAACCTAACCTAACCTAACCTAACCTAACCTAACCTAACCTAACCTAACCTAACCTAACCTAACCTAACCTAACCTAACCTAACCTAACCTAACCTAACCTAACCTAACCTAACCTAACCTAACCTAACCTAACCTAACCTAACCTAACCTAACCTAACCTAACCTAACCTAACCTAACCTAACCTAACCTAACCTAACCTAACCTAACCTAACCTAACCTAACCTAACCTAACCTAACCTAACCTAACCTAACCTAACCTAACCTAACCTAACCTAACCTAACCTAACCTAACCACCATTTAAAATCCTTTTACATTTGGTTTCAGCCGAGCCTCGAACCTACAACCCCACGACCCCACGACCCTTCCATTCACTTGCCAGCACCTTAACCACTAGGCCACCAAGACACTCGAAACTAGGGAATCAGATGTTATATTTATATACACTACAAATTATTTTATTGCTCATATTTCTTAATTAAGCCCATTGGTGATGCTCCAATTATATAAATTATGTGTATTTTATGATGTAGAATCCAAATGACAGGTGAAAACAGGTCAAAAAGCCATTATTCTAGTCAAAACAAGTCAATATAGGGGTTGGATATGTAATGGCTGAGCCTAACAGCTTTTTAGGGAGTTAATGCTTATATTTCTTAATTATTCACCTCTATTGTATGTAGTTTATGTTTTATAATCCAAATTACAGGTGAAAACAGGTCAAAAACGCGTTATTATAGAGATATAATTGATAAACGAAGGAAATAGGGAGAAGAGAGAATATCCTGATCTGGTAACATTGTATGCATCTGATCTGGCAACTCTGCAGAAATGGAGGGAAAACAAATGCTTTGTGTATTAACCAATTTATTACGTCATTTTGGTAAGTTATACATTATTTATAGTACATTTATTTATAGTAAACAATAAATAATGATAAATGTGTTAAAATAATAATATCAGGTAATAATAAGTTTCGTGTGTGTGTGTGTGTCTCTCTCTCTCTGATCTGGTAATACTGTAGGCATCCTATCTGGCAACACTGCTAACCTAACCTAATGGAGGGAAACGAAATGCTCTGTGTATTAACCAACTTATTACGTCATTTTGGTAAGTTATACATTATTTATAGTACATTTAGCATTCAGTAAACAATAAATAATACCTTTAGTATTCAGTAAACAATAGATAATGTTGATAAATGTGTTAAAATAATGATAATAGGTAATTATAAGTTTCGTGTGTGTGTGTGTCTCTCTATCTCCCTCTCCCTCTATCTCCCTCTCCCTCTCCCTCTATCTCTCTCTCCCTCTATCTCTCTCTCTCTATCTCTCTCTTAATGATATATTAGTATTATTATTAATATTATTAAGCAAACCTAATATATTGTAATTTCAACAGGTGCTAACGAGGTTATGAAAGGTAAGTATTATTATTATTATTATTATTGGTAAAACTACAGAAGTACTCCATTCACTATATTGTACATTTTTAATATAATTATTCACTATTTTGTAACATTCTAACTAACACTTTTCATCTATGGTGTTTGTTTTGTAATTAGTCTGACCTAACCTAGACCACGGCAGACTACCAGGACCTAACCTGGGCAAAATACCGGGACCTAACCTGGGCTAACTACCTGGACCTAACCTGGGCAAAATACCGGGTATAACCGGTATAAACTATCATAAAGTGACTGGGGCAAATTCCCGGGACCTAGCCTAATGTGGTAACACTGCTCAAGCCTAACCAAAAACACAGTTATTCTGTAATAATACCCAAAATTAATCTGACCTAAACTAATTATTATTATTACTATTATTATTATTATTATTGATATTACTATTATTATTATTACTATTATTATTATTATTATTATTATTAACAGGTGTTGGTCTTGGAGTGGTGGCATCTTCGTCTTGGGACCAACACACACACACACCACAGCTGGACACACACACACCCTAACCAACTTATTAACCAACTTATTACGTCATTTTGGTAAGTTATACATTATTTATAGTACCTTTAGCATTCAGTAAACAATAAATAATGTTGATAAATGTGTTAAAATAATAATATTAGGTAATGATAAGCTTCGTGTGTGTGTGTGTGTCTCTCTATCTCTCTCTCCCTCTATCTCCCTCTCTCTCTATCTCTCTCTCTCTTAATGATGTATTAGTATTATTATTAATATCATTAAGCTATTGTAATTTCAACAGGTGCTAACGAGATGATGAAAGGTAAGTATTATTATTATTATTATTATTATTGTTATTATTGTTATTATTATTGTTGTTATTATTATTATTATTATTATTATTATTATTATTATTATTATTATTATTATTATTATTATTATTATTGTTATTATTATTGGTAAAACTACAGAAGTACTCCATTCACTATGTTGTACATTTTTTATATAATTATTCACTATTTTGGGCAAAATACCTGGACCTTACCTGGACCTAACCTGGGCAGACTACCGTGACCTAACCTGGGCAAAATACCGGGACCTAACCTGGGCAGACTACCGGGACCTAACCTGGGCAGACTACAGGGACCTAACCTGGGCAGACTACAGGGATATAACCAGTGTAAACTACCATAAATTAACTGGGGCATATTCCGTGGACCAAGCCGGATGTGGTAACACTGCGGGTTTCCTAGCCGAAAACCCCCAAGATTCAAATTATATCTGGTAATAATATTTTCTAATTGGTAATAAATAAATACTACATTATTATTATGTATACATGTGTTCGGTAATTATTGAAAGAATTACCGTTATTTTGGTAAATATTGAAAACATTACGGTTATTCGGTAAATATTGAATTAATAATAATAATAATAATAACTCTAATAATAATAATAATAATAACAATAATAATGATAATCGTAAATATTGAATGAATGAAGAAGGATAGAAGGATGGAAGGAAGGAAAGAAAGAAGGATGGAAGGAAGGAAAGAAAGAAGGAAGGAAGAAAAGAAGGATAGAAAGAAGGACTGTGTAATAATAATAAATGGTTTAATTCAGAAAAAGGCAGCCATTAATGGGCTGAAAATATACAGTTACGGTATAATTCAAAAACATAATTCAAAAACTTTAATTACATTGACACACATATATACATTCATTACACTGTCACACACATATAAACCTATATACATACATGCACATATATACACATATATACATTCATTACACTGTCACACACATATAAACCTATATACATACATGCACATATACACATCCACATGCATCCACATAGACATATACCCATACACACATGTACACACATAAACACACATGCACACATATATACATCCACATAGACATATTCCCATAATACATACATTATTTTTCATAGTTTATTAGGGATGGTTTGAGTTTGTGTGTGTGTGTGTTTGTGTGTATGTGACTGTGTGTGTGTGTGTGTGTGTGTCCGAGCAGTCCCGAGTCTGGTTGAACTCCCGGTAACACACACACACGGTAATTATTATTATAGTATTATTATTATTATTATTACATTACTCTCTTAATTACTCACTTAATTATTATTATTATTATTTTTATTATTGCAATGATCATATTTAACTATAATTATACTCTACACAAAATTTAAGTACAGTAAAATAATCAATTATGGAATGTAACCACAAATTTTAAGGGTGTGTGGGAGTAGGGGACAGGCTTGGGGGGGTTAGGGGGGTGCAGGGGTAGGGGGACAGGCTTGGGGTGGGTAGAAAGCCTGTCCCCCTATTCCCGCACCCTCTCTAACCCCCCCAAGCCTGTCCCCTACTCCCAAACACCCCCAGTCCCACTATTATTACGGTACTATTATTATTATTATTATTATTACTATTATTATTATTAGTATTATTATTCTTAGTATTATTATTATTACTATTACTATTATTATTATTATTATTATTATTATTATTATTATTTACAGGTGTTGGTCTTGGAGTGGTGGCATCTTCGTCTTGGGACCAACACACACACACACACACACACACCCTAGCTGGACACCCTTCAATAAGTGAGCATCTCTCTCTCTCTCTCTCTCTCTCTCTCTCTCTCTCTCTCTCTCTCTCTCTCTCTCTCTCTCTCTCTCTCTCTCTCTCTCTCTCTCTCTCTTCCTTCGTATTTCACCCCTTCGTTAATTCTCAACATTTTTTTTTTGTCCATGGCAAGAATTGTATAATTTGTGAAAAGCCCATCATTCCCCCTGTAAA
>JAWZYT010002321.1:35000-37500 GCA_034508575.1 Petrolisthes manimaculis
CAAGCCTGTCCCCTATTCCCACACCCTCTTAAATTCACATAATTTTTGGTTTAGTTTGAATATGAATTTCTAAATTTTCAAAGTTTTATTTTATTATTATTATTATTATTATTTTTTTTTTTTTTTTTTTTTTTTTTTTTTTTGAATAAGAATTTCAAAATAATGATTTATTCATTTTTTTGGTTTATAAATTGATGTTGGCTGTTTTCTGGACAGTGTTTGAAATTTGTAATAAATAATTTGTAATAAATAAATAAAGTTGTTAGGTTTTAATAGGAATATACGTAATAATTGTATGTTAATTGTATATATTTGGTTTAACAAGTTGTTTGTTTGTTGTTTTACTTGATAAAAAACTAAATAAAAAGTATAAAGAAACACATTATTCAAAGATACATATTTAATGAATATTTAATAATATTAATAATAATAATAATAGTAATAATAATAATAATAATAATAGTAATAATAATAGTAATATTAATAATAATAATAATAGTAATAATAATAGTAATAATAATAATAATAATAATAATAATAGTAATAATAATGATAATGATATATATTAATAATTAAATATATTTAATGAATAAAGAGTTTGATATATTTAATGATACATATTATCAAGGTGTACAATTAACAAATTTGAAATTTATACTACATATAAAAACTGAAAATAAATAAACTATTGGAAATATAAACTTATGAGAAAATTATAAGTAATTGAGATAGATTTTTGAGGCACAAACAAAATCATTGATGGAATAATTAATATAGATAAATATTTGAGATACACATTATATATATATATATATAATTTTTTTTTTTTTTTTTTTTTTTTTTATGAAATAATAAGCCAAGAATGTTATACAATATCATATAATTATTATACAATATATAATAGATATACAGAATTTGATTCAAATAACAATTTAAGATGCATATTTATATACTAGATAATTAATACTATATATATAATTAAATTAAATATATATATTATATTAGATAGATATATAGACAAATAACAATTTCAAATACTTAAATAAATAATTTTGCTACATATTATAATCATTCATATATCTATTATAATAACATTATATTACATACATTCATTATAACATATATATATATAGACAAATATTTTCAGATACATAGATAAACTATTGATATAACTAAATCGATAGTATATATATAATTTCTGTACTTAATTATATCATATACAGTATATAACATTAATTATATTTCATATATATATATACAGATATATACAGTATATATACATAGACAAATAACAATTACAGATACATAGATATATCTATCTATTATATAAATAAAAATAAAATTAATACTATATAATATTATTTATAATATTTATTATATTAAATAGTTTCATATATCAGATAGATAAATACATATATACAAACATTCGTATTATATTAAATAGTTTCATAAAACAAATAGATAAATACATATATACAAACATTCGTATTTTTTTTTTAAAGTTTCATATAACAGATAGATAAATACATATAAACAGATAATCATAAAACAGATAGATAAATACATCAATTGTCTATGTGAACTTGTATTATATTAAAAAGTTTCATAAAACAGATAGAAAAATTGATGTATTTATCTATCTGTTTTATGAAACTATTTAATATAATATGAAGAGAAAGACACACAGAAAACATTAAGATATACAAACATTCGTATTATATTAAATAGTTTCATAAAACAAATAGATAAATACATATACAAACACTCGTATTTTTTTTTTAAAGTTTCATAAAACAAATAGATAAATACATATATACAAACATTCGTATTATTTTAAAAAGTTTCATAAAACAGATAAATAAATACATATACAATCATTCGTATTATATTAAATAGTTTCATAAAACAAATAGATAAATACATATATACAAACATTCGTATTATATTAAATAGTTTCATAAAACAGATAGATAAATACATATATACAAACATAAAACAGATAGATAAATACATATATACAAACATAAAACAGATAGATAAATACACATACATATATACAAACACGTGTATTATTTTAAAAAGTTTCATAAAACAGGTATATAAATACAACAATTATCTCTATCTAGTTGTTGGCGGTGGTGGCTGAGTGGATAGAGTGTTGGACTGTGGCTGTGAGGGACCAGGGTTCGATTCCACCTCAGAACACTTAGGATTTTTAAAGGTGTTGAAATGGGTGTATCTGGGTTGTGAGAGAATGTATGTGTGTGTGTGTGTGTGTAAGAGTGACAGAATAGAAGTGTGTGTGTAATTATAAGAGTTGGAGAATGAGTGTGTGAGAATGCATGTGTGTGTGTGTATAAATATAGACAACAAATAATTTCTCTAGATGATTATATCGCATACAAACGTTTATTTACATTATATTAACTAGTTTCTTCCTATACCAGATATATAAATATGTCAATAGTGTGTATATAATTGGGGGTGGCGTGGCAGAGTG
>JAWZYT010002321.1:42500-97500 GCA_034508575.1 Petrolisthes manimaculis
CAGAATGAAGTACAAGTATGCAGACAAATAATTACATGGGGATGGTGGTGGTGGTGGTAGTGGTAGTAGTGGTAGTGGTGGTAGTAGTGGTAGTAGTAGTAGTAGTATAGGAATGGGTATCAAGTATAGGCTGGGCACATCTGAAATAATAAAATAATAATTCACTATTGAATACATGTACAGTACAGGGGAAGAAAGGGCATGCAAAATACATACATATATACATACATACACACATACACATCTATATACACTCTGCTCTCTTTTTATGTGAGTTTAAATTATGTGAATTTGAAATAGTGGGTATCATGAAAAAAATGAAATAAATACAATTTCCATGAACTGTTAAAATACCGTGAACCATTAGGCTCCATTTTCAAGTTAAAGTTAAATTATTTATTATGGAAATGTACAATTTACTTTATGCCTAAATTCACTTTATGTACGTGTGTATGTATATCTATATACGTGTGTACAGCTGTATGTATATGTATACGTGTGTACGTGTGTATGAATTTGTATGTATGTGTGTATGTATATCTATATACGTGTGTATGTATATGTATACGTGTGTACGTGTGTATGAATTTGTATGTATGTGTGTATGTATACCTATATACGTGTGTATGTATATGTATACGTGTGTACGTGTGTATGTATTTGTATGTACGTGTGTATGTATACCTATGTACGTGTGTGTGTATATGTATGTTTTGTTTTGTAATCTGTACACATAAATACATACATTAATACATGGATACATAGATGGATACATAGACAATTTTATGGGGAATAAGATGGTACAAACGGAAAATGGATACATAGAAGGACAGCAGAGTAATTACAAGAATTAAAAAAAAAAATTAGCCAAACTTGTGAAGGTAATACTCTCCTCACGTTGTTTTGTAATCTGTACACATAAATACATACATTAATACAAGGATACATAGATGGATACATAGACAATTTTATGGGCTATTAGATGGTACAAACGGAAAATGGATACATAGAAGGACACCAGAGTAATTACAAGAATTAAAAAAAAAATTATACAAATAAATATCCATGAAGACGAATAAAAATTTTGCTTATGAGATCATCACCTAATCTGTAAAAATAAATCATTATTATTATTCATTCAAGTGCAGATTATTACTTACACATACATACATACATACATATACACACACACGTACAGTACATACATATATACACACGTACTGTACATACATATATACACACACGTACATAGGTATACATACACACGTACATACAAATACATACACACGTATACATATACATACACACGTATATAGATATACATACACACGTACATACAAATACATACACACGTATACATATACATACACACGTATATAGATATACATACACACGTACATACAAATACATACACACGTATACATATACATACACACGTATATAGATATACATACACACGTATATACTGTACGTACCCCTGGTATATATACGCACATACATACATATACATACACACGTACACATTCACATATTACACTCATATTGAAACTTATACACATACTCATACACACATAAGTATACAAGAAAGTCAAAGAATGAAAATGAAAAAGCCAAATAATAAACTCTATACCATAATATAAGTTATTATATAATATAAATATAATATAAATATAAATATAAAGTTAATATAAATAAAAGTTAGGGAATATATTAAGAAACTAAAGGAAGATGAAAGGAGAAAAGAAAAATTAGTAGAAATATCATACACATCTATTTATACATACATATACATACATACACATCTATTTATACATACATATATACATACATACACTGTGCTCTCTTTTTATGTGAGTTTAAATTATGTGAATTTGAAATAGTGGGTATCATGAAAAAAATGAAATAAATACAATTTCCATGAACTGTTAAAATACCGTGAACCATTAGACTCCATTTTCAAGTTAAAGTTAAATTATTTATTATGTAAATGTACAATTTACTTTATGCTAAATTCACTTTATGTGACACAACCCTTCACCAACCTATAATGTAATAAAAAAAGAGGAGAGTGTATATGGCGCTATCGCTACGACAACTTAGCAAGCGCCATCCTATTATTGCATATAATAAGCGAGATAATCGCCTTTAAAGTTTAGGTGATAATCACGCATAAGATAAACACGAATAATTTGTTGACCGTTACTTCACTTCAACAACTGGATATCACCACTATATAACATATACTGTGGTTTTTAAGACTTCATTAGAGGCCAAATTTTATTAGCTTTGGACTGATATATGTTAAAAAGTGTTCAGTTCCCTATTAAGAAAGATATTACAGGTATAATAAATACGACTGTCATGGAAAATAGGTGAAAAGTTGTGTTCGTACTGATATATTTGATTAATATGGAGAATTGGTAAATAATAATAAAATATACTATTTCGCTTAAGAAACTACATTGTTTAAGCATTCTATGGGTATAGATTAGATGTAGGTACGTTACCGAATAACTTTGAAAAGTTAAAAAGAATGTGATACTATCACAGTTTGTATGGTCTATTACGTAACCTCTCCGAGGTGGGATGGCGCCGGTCGCTGCCAAACGTACGATTCAACCTATCGCTTTTAACTGCCATAGTTATAAACTAGTTAATTATGTATCTGAGTTTGCTAGGTTAAACCTGTATGAATGAGTGGTAAGTAGAGGAACTGCTGAGTCATTATGCATCTATTTCTCCACACGGGTAAGAATTACAAATGATATTTTAATAGATTATAACACACACAGAGGCGAGGCGCCTCTCCTCCCTCCCTCCCTCCTGTACCCCGGTCCATCCGTACTCACCACCCCGCCTCTCTCCCACTCCTTTCTAACTAAGTTCCTACCCTCCTCTATGTCACCTCATCACTGATTCCCTTTATCTTCCTGTCTAAATTCTAATACGTCTCACTATCCTTATCCTTCACCAATGGTTTTTACACTGAGGTACTGAAAGTAATTGTTACTAAGTAGGCTGATGTTTTTGAGTGTCTTAATGTGTCCTGCTATGTATGTGCGTGTGTGTGTGTTTTGGTATGTGTCCTGTTATGTGTGTGTGTGTTGTTTCCTTCTGTGTTTTGGTATGTGTCCTGGTGTGTGTGTGTTGTTTCCTTCTGTGTTTCAGTGTGTGTGTATGAGTGTCCGTGTCTGTGTTTTGTTACGTGTCCTGTTGTGTGTGTGTGTGTTTCCTTCTATGTTTTGTTATGTGTTCTGTTATGTGTTTGTGTTTCCTTTTGTGTTTTGTTAATTATGTGTCCTGTTGTGTGTGTGTGTGTGTGTGTTTCCTTCTGTGTTTTGTTATGTGTTCTGTTATGTGTGCGTGTTTCCTTCTGTGTTTTGTTGTGTCCTGTTGTGTGTGCGTACGTGTTTCCCTCTGTGTTTTGTTATGTGTCCTGGTGTGTGTGTGTCCTTCTGTATTTTGTTCCCTCCGGGAACTCCCACCACGGCAGATGTTAATGCACTCCCTCCTCACGTGCTCTATCCCACCCCCACTTGTCTCTCTCACATACTCTTCCACATTTTTCTGCCATCTAACCGGAGGTCTGCCTCTCACACCAGGTCCCACAACTTCACTATCGTACACCTTTACAAACTCCACACTTTGCATTCTCTCCACATGTCCAAACCATCTCAGTGTATTACGCTTCACTCTCTGAACCACTCCACATTCAATCCCAACTGCCTTCTCACCCTGACCACATCTCTCATACACACTCTCATTACTTTCTCCATCCCACCTAGTAAGTCCACATGCTCCTCTCAGATAATTCATTTCCACCGCACCTATTTCTCAGTCCCCTTTTCACTTCTATACTCACACTTCTACCCTACATAGTCCTCCCCAGTGATATTATGACCTGCCTGCCCCTCACTGCTCTCTCCCTGATTTCTCCTTCCATGTTTACACAAAACTGTTCTCATTTACTTGAATTCCCTCACTTCCTCCATCTTCTCACCTCCTAATGTTATCTCACATTCAGTCCCAGTTGGTTCAGCCACTCTATAGGGTATAGCAAAGTCAATTACTTCTGTTTTGGTCCTCTTAAATACCATCACCTTACTCTTACCAACACATTCACCTTCAGTTTTCTTCGCTTACACACGGACTGAAACTCATCCACCACCTTCTGTAACTCCCTTTCACTCTCAGCCAGCAGCATAGTGTCATCCACAAATAAACTTGCAACCAAGGACCAATCTATTCCATTCGTCCTCAGTTTCGCACCCAGGCCTGCCACCTTTACCTTCATCTATCTCATGCAACCATCCATAAAGATATTGAACAACCATAGTGGCATGACACACCCCTTGCCTCAATCCTACACTGATATCAAAGTTCTCACTCAAATCACCCTCGACACTCACGCAAGTTTTTGCCTCTCTATAGAAAGCCTCAATCTCATCCAGCAAGTGCCCATCAACACCGTAAATCCTTAATGCATCTATCATAGCTCTCCTATCAACCCTATCGTATGCCTTCTCCAAATCCATGAAGGCAGCATACAACTTCCTACACGTCCCAATATAATTCTCTATTATTGATTTTAATGCAAAGATCTGGTCCACACATCCTCTACCCTTTCTGAACCCTCCCTGCTCCTCACTGACTTTATTCCCTGTTACTTCTATCAGTCTCTTAGTAAGAACCTTCTCCGGTACACTAAGAAAGCTTATTCCCCTATAGCTACCACACTCATCCTTACTCCCCTTCCCCTTATACAGAGGCACAATTATGGCTCTCCTTCAGTTCTCTGGCACCTCTTCCTGTCTCCAAGCCAATGTGCATAATATTATAAGCAGCATCCACTACACAGCTTCCTCCCCACCACACCTCAGCATCTCTGCAGTTATCTCATCCACCCCCGGTGCCTTTCCCATCTTCAACTTTCCTAACCTCTTCTCTTTCCAGTTCTCCCTGTACACCCTGTCGTCTACCACCTTCCTCCATCCCCATGCATGTCACCACCACATCCCCTCCCGTCCCCTCATTCATCAAACCATCAAAATGTCTCTTCCACACTTCTTTCACTTCCTCATTTCCTCCTTTCTACTCATAGTAACTCAATCCTCTCTCTTCATTCTCACGCTACCAGACTTTCCTTTTCTTCTTTCTCTTTTTACCTCCTTCCAGAATGATTTCTTGTTTTCTCTAAACTTCTCACTCAGTTTCCTACCAAACTCCTCATCCATTCTCCTTTTGCTCTCACTCACCATCCTCTTCACTTTCCTTTTACACTCATTGTATTCCCTCTTCCATCTTTCTTTCACTTCCTCAAGCAGTCTAGGGAGTCTGTAGAGTTGCCCTCCACATGTAACCCCTGTCATCTTCAGTTGACGATTACAAGCATATTACCATCACTTCTGTGTTGTCTAAGCCATTCTAAGGTGTTTGAGAGGCTGGTAGCTGTGCGTTTAAGTAAATTCATGGAATGTAATGGTGTATTCTCACCCTCACAGTTTGCATATCGAAGGGGCCTTGGCACGTGTGATGCACTTCTGTGTATCTCCCATGTACTGCAGAATGCTTTGGAGTTGGGTCGTGAGGCTAGACTGGTGCAACTTGACTTTTCTGCCGGGTTTGATAGGGTAAACCATCTGGGTATCCTCTACAGACTTCGCTCTGTTGGTGTTGGAGGTTCAGTCCTGTCTGTCTTGTCACAATTCCTCACTGCTCGATGCCAGTATGTTGTTGTGGATGGTGTGCAGAGTGGAATTAGTGTCTGGGGTGCCTCAAGATAGTGTCTTAAGACAGTTTGTTGTTCCTACTGTATACCTCTGAACTCTTTAACATCTTGGAGAATGACTTGTATGGTTATGCAGATGACTCCACTCTCATTGTTGTTGTGTCGACCCCTGTTGGTGCCAGGATCGTGACCTGGATAGGATTAGTGATTGGTGCAGGTTATGGGGTATGAGTTAGAATGCTGGCAAGAATAGGACAATGGTCGTCTCTGGGACTGTATTGGAGGGGTCTGAGAATCTGGTTATTCTGGGAGTTACATTTGATGCCAAACTGACTTTTTTTGACATGTTCGGTCAATTCAAGGTCTGTCTCCCAGAAGTTGGGTATGTAGTGTGTAGAGCTTGGTGTGTGTTGGAGATCACTCATTATTACTGCGGTGTTACAACTCCTTTGTGTTGCTTCTGTTGGAAGTGTGATGTTCAGCAGCTGATTGCCATCTCAAGTTGCGGGATAGGATTGTTTCTAATGCTAATTTTCTTACTGGCGGTTTACTTGATTGTAACCTGAGTCACCATCGTTCTGTTGCATCATTGTGCATGCTCTTCAAGAGCAGAAGTAATGTGCTGCATCCTCTTAACTTCTCTCTGCCACATCTGTATGTTCCTGCTCGTGTCACTCGTGGTACATTAGACTCCCGTAGGTATGCTTACGTATTGCTTCGCTGTAGAACCTGTCAGTTTAGTCGATCGTTTGTCCCAAGGTCTAATAAGTACTTATTAGACCTTGGTTTGTCCCTAGGTCAGTGTCTCTGTGGAATAGCCATGACAAATCTGTCTTAGATGGTGTAGTACTGGCTGGCTTCAAGAGTTGGGCTAATATGTTTTTATTAAGCTAACTACTCATCTTTCTTTCTCTAAGCTCTCTTCTTTTCTTCAGGTTGGATTCATGGATCTGGGGTCTTCGGATTAATAAAATACTTGCATGCTCTCCCAGCTTTGTGTCTCTGGTCTATTTTTAATAATAATAATAATAATAAATCGTCTCACCACTTTTGCATCGACCACATCTTTCTTTAAGGGTCTTGTGATATTTTATGAAACTTGGAGGCTTGTAATTCCTCCTGATTATGCCACGAAACACGCTTCTGCAATATGGGTGATGTTTCGTGATAAAATTTGAAGGACTCCCAAACCTCCAATTTTCTGACTACATCAGCTTTCATCCACATAATCAATCAAACTCTTCTGCTTTCCTCTCTCATCCCTTCTCCATGTATACCTGTGGATCATCTTGTGCTGAAAGAAGGTGTTTGCCAAGAACAGCCCCCTCTCAGCACAGACATCCACCAGATACTCACTATTCTCATTTACTCCTTCTACACCCCATTTACCCACATTATTTCACACTTCCTCCTTTCCATTCATATCTCCCATCATCACCACTCCTTCCATTATCAATCTTTCTCAGACATGCATTCAATTCCTCCAAAAACACACTCATTCTCATGTTTTCACCCACTGGTGCATATGCAAACATCCACACATATTTTACCATCCCAAGCTTTCCCATCATCCATACAATCTTCAACCCATTCCACCCATGTCCATCCACACTATCCTCCCCCTCCCCTCACTTACCAACCCACCATCCCCCTGTGCGTACTCTTCTTCCTGTCTTTCTCTCACTCTTCTTTCTGTCTTTCTCTCACTCTCCCTTCACTCTTACTGTTCTTCCTGTCTTTCTCTCACTCACTTTCACTACTAAACAAATTATAGTGCACAATGGTTAAATTTAGTTGAAAAAATGTTTGTCACTGATGGGAAAGGGAGGCCTCACTCGTACTTACGTTCGCCAGGCTATTTCAGCGCCCTGCGATCACTCTCATTGTGTTTAATAGTACGAAATTGCTGATCGCCTGGCGTTCAACAATGCCAGCCCTGGCGAAAGGTTTTAAAAGTACGGCCTCTAGTCTCCTACCCTCCCTTCTTACCAACCAATCCTCTACCTACCTCCACCATCCCTTCTTACCAACTCATCCTCCCCTAACTCCTGTCTTACCAACCCATCCTCCCCCTACTCCCACCATCCCTTTTTACCAACCCATTCATCTTGTCATCCCTCTTTAATCATCCATCTATCCCTAAACACTCCTACTCTTTCTCTCACCACAGTGTGACTGAGTGAGTGAGTGACTCGGTCACTCACTGCACCAGTGCACCTACCTACCCTTCCCTACCCGTGCTTACAGTTCACAATTATTATTATTCACTTTAATTAATTACGTATCTTATTCGATGTATTGTCATAATTTTACTTAGAAATATTGAAGTACTAAAACTTCCCATAACTTACAGTGAGACACATAGTATAAACATAAATTCTTCAGGCATTTTAAAAAAGCAGTACGAGAGTTTGGGCTAGTCCGGCTGGGCTGGCAGCCTGGCATCGCTCACTAGTTGCCATTTCGTGATCAGATTATAACAAAAGATTTGCACAATTTGTGATAATTAATGGCTTCTGCAGGGTTGTTTAGACAATGAGTATGTATATCAATGTTATTTATACATAATAACCACAGTTCTCAATGGCTATCTAATAGAGAATCACAAAATATTACGAATTAAAGTAACTTTACTCGGGTGGAATTTTCTTTACCGGTATCATTCTCCTCAGAAAGATTGATTTAAAATTCCCCTAGACATAGCGGGAGACACCAGATAATGACTAGGCGTTGTTCAGGAGGTAGAAGAGGAATTGTTTAGTTTATTTCTATTATTAACGCAATTTCGGGGGGGGTTGGCGCTTGTTAACTTGTCGTGCGCAGCTACTCATATACAGTATACATACATACATTCACTTTATGCGACCCCTTCACTAACCTAACCTAACATAAAAAAGAGCAGAGTGTACATATATATATAATGACAGAATAGAATGTTGTTGTATTATCTCACCAGTTTGATGTCATCTTGTTTCAGTATTATTAAGAGCACGTACATACATATACATACACACGTACATAGGTATACATACACACGTACATACATACATACACACGTACATGAGGCTGTGAAATTGAGGGGGCTTAAGTGTGTAAAATTGAGGGGCCGTCTTGAGAGGACTGAGTTGAAGGGGCCATTTAGGGAGCTACTCACGTATCACAATATGGTTAGGGGCCCGGGCCACTTCAGGTTAGGGACCCGGGCCACTTCAGGTTAGGGGTCCGGGCCACTTCAGGTTAGGGGTCACATATCAGGTCCAAGGTTGTAATAGTGGGTTGGGTTGGGTTGGTCATTGCTGTCATACTCTCCTCACGTTGTTTTGTAATCTGTACACATAAATACATACATTAATACAAGGATACATAGATGGATACATAGACAATTTTATGGGGAATAAGATGGTACAAACGGAAAATGGATACATAGAAGGACAGCAGAGTCTGTCCAGGTTAGGTCCCGGTAGTCTGCCCTGGTTAGGTCCAGGTAGTGTGTACAGGTTAGGTCCAGGTAGTCACACTAAATCCTTCTAGGAAATAAATGTTTTTCCAGTGAAATGGTGTTGTGGCAACTTGTAAAAATTGACAGTAATTTTTTCCACCTTTGTGACAAGGTACTGTATGTGATTCCATGTTTTGTATCCATCCCATTTTATAGTATTATTAATCTCTCTAACCTTCCTTATTTTACACACGTGGTACACCTCCAAAGGCTTGATTCCACAGTGGTATTGGTTTGTTACCTCACCAACCAACCACAATGTTAAGGCTTCATTATTTTAGGCTTGATTTAATAATAATAATAATCACTGTATAGATTACTCACCAAATTCGTTATATAATTCACGCATAAGGCATTTACTACTACTAATAATAATAATAATAATAATAATCACTGTATAGATTACTCAACAAATTCATTAAATAATTCACCCATAAGGTATTTAAAGGACAAACATTCTTTCGTTTGTGTGCTTACCAACCAAAACAAACCCATGTGGCATCGACGACTGGACACACACACACAAACAATAACACGTGACACACACACACACACACAAACAATAACACGTGACGATGGTAAAAATTCTGCCTTTTATTCGGCACTTTTATATTTATTTACTATTATATAAGTAAGTTCTTTAGTGATTTTATTTATTCTCCCTTATTAATTAATTATAATATTAATAAGTATAGGCCTACCTACCTACCGAGTACATTATATAATAATTATATACCAATAAATTAGAGTAGGTACAATAATACTTAAGAAATTGAATGATCATTTTATCGTTCCTTCATGTATATTTCTAAAATTATCGCATTATCTCATGCAAATTATCGTATTTATTTGATAATTATCGCACATCTGGCAACGCTGAGTCGTCATGCCACCTCCATGTAATTTAAATAAGCTGACGACAATTTTTTTTTCTATATATCGATTTTATCACCTATATTATTATTCCCACACTACCCACAATATGATATAACGATAGATATATAAATAAACTATAATCTCAGATTAATATAGACTTAAATGAGCTAATTAAAAAATAAATATTGAAATTATTACGATAAATTCCCATAATTTCAAACGGGACCAAAAAAGAAAAAAAAAAAATCTATTTATTTCCTGCTATATTATTATTCCCACACTACCCACAATGTGATATAACGATAGATATATAAATAAACTATAATATCAGAATAATATAGACTTACCTGAGCTTATAATTAAATAATAATAATATAAATTCTTACGAGATTAATCCTAAAATTTCACACGGACGAAAAAAAAAAAAAAACTTATCTATCTATTTTCTGCTATATTATTATTTGCTTGGTTCCCAAAGGGTGATATAGCGATAGATATATATATAGACCTTGATATAAACTATACCTCATAGCTATATAGACTTACCTGAGCTTCTAATATTTAAATTATTACGATATTTAATGAAGGTAGGAGAAGGGTTAAACACACAGACGCCATATTTAAAGTTGGTCCAAAATGGCCTTGTTTATCTATCTATTTTCTCGTCTATTTGTTATCTATCAGTGGCCACGGTGGGTCACGTGGCCAGATTAATCTATTATCTACCCATAAAAAATATAATGAACTTACCTAAGGGTGTAATTATTGAATAACGAGGTCGTAATGAGCACCTTGTCAAAGAGGTAAGACCACAGGTAGCCATTACGTAATGAAGAATGGCAATAACGGACCTGCTGCAACATTGCCAGATCGCCTTGGCAAATGAACCCTATAAAGTAACATCAGTTTTTCCCCTTTAATATAAAAATTACGATGTTAATTCACTGGGATAGTCTTAAATAAACGGTTATTTACTAAACTACAATTTCCCAGACACTAAAAACTGCATTTAACTCATTATTTATCGAGATATTTATCATTCTACCTTCACAACCTTCCTAACTGATTCTGCTGGTTTTGATTTGGTAATATTGTGTTAAGTTAGGAAGGTAAGTGTCTGAATGTATCGTTAATGACTTCGTTTAAACATTTATTTAAATTACTCACTCAATATTACTCGTACGCCAGTTATTATAATTTGATAAAGTAAATATATTTCTAGGCTCGTTTCCCATTACAAAAAAATAACGATTACGTAATGTTTTAGTGTCATTATTTAAACCTAAGTCAACCGAGTTTGAGGAATCGTAGCGTGAGGTTTATTCTTTTTTTCTAACATTTTCTAACCCCGTCCCATTTTCTAGAAAATCTTCCCGTTTTCTATGATTGTTTTTAATGGATGACTATTTTAAAATCCAATTATATTTGAAATCTTCGTTTTCTGTTCAGTTTACGGTTGACTCGAGAGAGAGAGTGAGATAGAGAGAGAGAGAAGGAGATAGAGAGAAAGAGAAGGAGATAGAGAGAAAGAGAAGGAGATAGAGAGAAAGAGAAGGAGATAGAGAGAAAGAGAAGGAGATAGAGAGAAAGAGAGTGAGATAGAGAGAAAGAGAGGGAGATAGAGAGAAAGAGAAGGAGATAGAGAGAAATAGAGGGAGATAGAGAGAAAGAGAGGGAGATAGAGAGAAAGAGAAGGAGATAGAGAGAAAGAGAAGGAGATAGAGAGAAAGAGAGGGAGATAGAGAGAAAGAGAAGGAGATAGAGAGAAAGAGAGGGAGAGAGAGAGAGAAAGAGAGAGGAGAGGAGAGGATTATGACGTCACTTTTTCCTACACACACACATACGCACACACATTCTCTTTCTCTCTCTCTCTCGCTGTCACGCACAGACGCGCACACACATACATACACACACACGCATACACATACACATACACACACACATACACGCACACACGCACACATACACACACACGCATACACATACACATACACACACACACACATACACATACATACACACACGCACACATACATACACATGCACACTTACACACATACATACACGCACACATACACACATACATACACACGCACACACGCACATACACACACACACGCATACACACACACATACACACACATACACATGCACACATACATACATACACACATACATACACACATACACACGCACATACACACATACATACACACATATACACGCACATACATACATACACACATACATACATATACATACATACACACCCCTACCGTACACACACAGACACACACACATACACATGCATACATACATACATACACACACACACACCGTACACACACACACACACCGTACACACACACACACCCACGCACACATACACACCTACATACGCACACACGCACACAAACCTACCGTACACACACACAGACACAGACCGTACACACACACATACACAAACCTACCGTACACACACACACCGTACACGCACACAAACCTACCGTACACACACACACACACACACATTCCTCCCACCAACCTCTTTACTTCACTCACTACCTACGTGTAAACTACAATGCCTAGAAACTTATACTTAGTTTCATTCTAAGCAGAAACTCTTCCTCTTTCCAATGAGACTATCCCCAGCTGTCTAGGTCTACTGGCTACAAAGTTATCATGTGAGGAATACACATATGTATTTTTTTTCCTCTCTCTTACATACGCGTACACACACATTTCTCTCTATCGGTCTCTCTACTTCACTCACTACTTACGTGTAAACTACAATGCCTAGAAACTTATACTTAGTTTCATTCTAAGCAGAAACTCTTCCTCTTTCCAATGAGACTATCCCCAGCTGTCTAGGTCTACTGGCTACAAAGATATCACGTGAGGAATACACATATGTAATTTATTTTTTGGCCCGAGCGAGGCGTCACCGAGTGGTGAGGACCTTACACCTTACCACACACACACACACACACACACACACCAAACCACCTCACCTCTCTCCACCACACCCCACACATCCTTCCTGCCACTACACACACACACACACACCAGTACACACACCAGTACACACACATACACTCATCAGTACCTAATAACACATACATACATACATACATACACACATACATACACACCTAGTAAGTACACATACACCTCTCAAGTTAACTCGTTATGTTTGTGTATGTGTGTATGTATACGAGTGTGTAAACTCTGATATTTGTGTTTGTTATTATATTATAAGGTTATATAAACTATATAACACCTATAAGACTCGTATACAGCTATAATAATAATAATAATAATAATCATTCCGTTTCAGCCAATCAGCGATCAGGTTCAAGTATTGATTTTTTGAGATGGACCAATCAGAGAGACGGATTACAGTACACCGCTTAATTTGAACTGTTATTATGTCTCGTTTTAGTATGTGGCTCGAGAGTGCACACACACACACACACACACACACACACACACACATACAGTCGTGGTCAATAATAATCATCCACATATGGGTATCTCAAACCATTTCCTCTCTAAAGTTTTCTCGTTCACATATGATATTATTGTTTTAAGTAGTGTGTATGTGTGTGTGTGTGTGTGTGTTATTGTTTTAAGTAGTGTGTAGCTGCTTGTAATAAATTAAAAGATGGTAGTTAACCTATTTATGTGAAAGTTTATCAGCTAAGAAACAGAGGGAAGCTGTCAAACTCTTACGTGAGTTACTCCCCCTATATGGATGATTATATTTGACCACAACTGTATGTACCCTGCATTCCAACTCAGCCTCTATAGGTATACTGGGTAGGCCTACATGGGGGAATGAGTAATAGCAGGCGATTCGAAGCTTTCTGCTCCCCACACTCTGTAAATTTCACTTGTAAAATTCACTTGGCTGTTTATACTTACAGCCTGTAGTACTGTATGAGAGAGAGAGAGAGTGTGTGTGTGTGTGTGTATGTGTGAGAGAGAGAGAGAGAGAGAGAGAGAGAGAGAGAGAGAGTGTGTGTGTGTGTGTGTGTTTTACGTGACACAGGCTGTAGTAGTGGTATGGCTAACAAGGAACTGTGTGTGTGTGTGTGTGTGTGTGTTACGTGACACAGGCTGTAGTACTGTAGTAATGAAGAGAAACCTTGTACCAGAGCAGGGGTGGATTTAGGTTGTGTGGGTGACCTTGCTGGCCTCAAATCAATGGACGAGCGAAGCGGTAAAATAAATAAACTTTTTAAGCAATATTCAATTTATTGATAATTAGCCCAATTACCATTTCACAGTAAAACAATACACATTTGCCTTTTCGAAGCGAACAATAAAAATAACTATAATAATACACCATTAACTAAAGAGAATACCACTTGACTGATATGCAAATCATGCAATGAGTGGGTTTTGTTTATTGTACGCAATTTATACGCTACACTCAACTAGTTCTCGGTCAAAACAGATTTTTTTTGGAGCCTTCTTCATTGCCCACCTATGTGCATTACTCACAGTCTCGCACAAGTTGCCAGAGAACTGCTTTACAGGTGAGACTTGCATTTATTAATTAGAGTAATAAACGGACAGGTAGGTAATTATCCTCTTATCCAGGTAAAAATTCAGTCTCCTTATTAGAGAATGAGAGAGATGTGTGTATGTGTGTGTGTATTTACCTGTATGTATATGTGTTTACACCTTTACAAACTCCTCACCTTACATACACCTTCTTTACAAACTCCTCACCTTACTATACACACACACACACACTCAATACCAATTACCTTCTCACTCATACCACATCTCTTATACCTACACACACACACACTTAATACGTGATATCTACTAATACATACATATACATACATACACACATACATACATACATATACATACATACATAATAACAGTTCAAATTAAGCGCTGTACTGTAATCCGTCACTCTGATTGGTCCACCTCAAAAAATCAATACTTGAACCTGATCGCTGATTGGCTGAAACGGAATGATTATTATTATTATTATTATTATAGCTGTATACGAGTCCTATAGGTGTTATATAGTTTATATAACCTTATAATATAATAACAAACACAAATATCAGAGTTTACACACTCGTATATGTCTCGTTTATTTATAATTTGGTGGAAAAGTGAATGTGAAATTTACGTAAATCTAATTAAGTCTATCTTTTTTCCTATTCTCCTTCCTAACCTTCCTATTCTCCTTTGGCTAGGAGGATGGGAAGGGATGGATAGAGGATGGGAAGGGATGGATAGAGGATGGGAAGGGATGGATAGAGGATGGGAAGGGATGAAGAAGGATGGGAAGGTTGGTAGAAAAATGAGAAGACTTGATAAATTAAAGGAATAACTTAAATGTTTTTATTATTAAATACGATAATGTAAACACGACACAGATAAATGTGAGGTTAACGTTGGGGGGAGAATAGGGGACAGGCTTTGGGGGGGTTAGGGGGGTGCGGGAGTAGGGGGACAGGCTTGGGGTGGGGGTAGAAAACCTGTCCCCTATTCCCGCACCCCCCCCCAAGCCTGTCCCCTATTCCCGCACCCCCCCCCAAGCCTGTCCCCTATTCCCACACACTCTTAACACGTGTTGTATAGTTTGTATGGCCTTACAGTATACATACATACATACATACATACATACATACACACATTCATTAAACTCGTATTTAACACTAATATAATTATCATTCAGTTTCAGCCAATCACCGATAATGTTAGTGTGTGTGTGTGTGTGTGTTTAGAGAGAGAGAGAGAGAGAAATAAATATCCACCAACACACACACTCGTTCTCACACACGTACACACACGTACACACACACACACACACACGTACACACACACACTTTCTCAGTCCTTTTCGAGAAACCAAAATTTGACCGACTCAAAATGTTAAAATTCCATATATGTTAATTTTGAGTAATGGATATGAGAGGGGGGATAATTTTGAGGGGGGGTGTAGCTCCAAGGGGGGGGGAGAAATTTGCCCCGTTTTGCTCTCAGATTCACCGTTTTCGAAATATATGCAAATTTGTATCCAAAATTTTTGAGTCAAATTTTGAGTGGGTAAATATATATGGATTTTGATGAAATTTGGTGAGAAGGGAGAATATAACATTAGGTAAAACTAACTTTTTTCAGATTTATTCTATTGTTTATATTTTTCGAGTTATAAACGTTTTTTGAGTTGAAATTTTAATCCAAAAAACGCTCAATAGTCAAAATGTTTTCGTTATAAATCAAAAGTAAAAACGGGATTATGTGTCAATTAATAAACTCTACCTTCACACAAAGTTTGGTTAAAAAATATATATATATTTAGTGGGTCAAAATTCGATCCAAAATGAAATCAAAATTTTTTTTGGGGGTAAATGGGGACAGGCTTGGGGGGGGGTAAATGGGGACAGGCTTGGTGGGGGTAAAGGGGGACAGGCTTGGTGGGGGTAAAGGGGGACAGGCTTGGTGGGGGTAAAGGGGGACAGGCTTGGGGGGGGGTTAAGGGGGTGCGGAAATATGGGGGCATAATATTTTTTTTTTATTATCATTTACTTTTTTAGTTTTAATTTTCATTTTTTTTTTTATATTAGAATTCTATAATTTATATTTATTTTATTTTATATAATATATTCATTTATTTTCAGTTATATTTTTCATTTCAGATTTATACTGTACATACATACATACATACACACATACATACTGTACATACATACATACATACATACATAAGGATATTAATTAAAGTAACCATGTCAGTAAATTTTAGTTTATTTTTATTTTATTTTTTATTTTTTACAATTTTATTTTTATATAATTTAATTTGGGGAAATAATTTAATTAAACTTCAAAGAAACAATTAATTACATTTTATTAATATGGACCCTGTGTGTGTGTGTGTGTGTGTGTGTATGTATGCGTGTGTGTATGTATGTATGTGTGCGTGTGTGTGTGTGTGTGTGTGTGTGTGTATATGTGTGTGTGTGTATGTATGTAATAATAATAAAATTCACAAATTACACTATAAAATTTTTAATATGGTTGGTACAAAGATAAAAAAACAAGAAAAAACACAAAAAACAAAAACAAACAGACAATAATATACTAAGGGTTATTGATAATATTGACAATGGTGGGGGTGCTGGGGGTGGGGGCGGGGCTGGGGGCGGGCTGGTGGGACTGGGGGCATCCTGGTATATGGTATAATTGGTACCAAGAATGATGCGACAGGTTCTTTTCAAGGACGGTCACAAACTTGCACAACTAAACCCACAGGTACCCTCTTTGTATGGATCGTAAGGTCTTCTAGGGTACTTTTCCTTGTAACTCCTTGTAACTCTGTCTGTTATCTTTCCAGGTTAGTTGTGTGTGTGTGTGTGTGTGTGTGTGTGTGTGTTTGGAGAATAATTGGTATTAATATTATGGTTATTATTATTATTATTATTGTTAGTATTGTTATTGTTTTTAGTTATTGTTATTATTGTTATTGTTAGTGTTTTTAGTTATTATTATTATTGTTATTATTGTTGTTATTGTTATTGTTGTTATTGTTGTTATTGTTATTGTTGTTATTGTTATTGTTGTTATTGTTATTGTTGTTATTGTTATTGTTATTATTGTTGTTATTGTTATTATTGTTGTTATTGTTATTATTGTTGTTATTGTTATTGTTATTTCTGGAAGGGAAATTATTTTGAATTATTTCCTGTAAAAATTAGAAAAAAAAAAATGCTGTAAATAAGAAAAAAAAATTATGGTGTAAATAAGAAAAACAAAATATATGCTGTAAAAAAAATATATATATATATGCCGTAAAAAAAAAAAAAAAAAAAATGCTGTAAATAAAAAAAAAAAAAATATGCTGTAAAAAAAATATATATATATATGCTGTAAAAAAAAAAAAAATGTAAAAAATTAGGCTGTAAATAAAATAATTTTAATTAATTACCAAATATTTTGTTCAGCGAATTTTACCTGCAAATATAAAGTTTTGGTATTATTATTATTATTATGTACAAAGAATATATATACACACCATATAGTTGTAGTAGTTGTAGTAGTAGTAGTAGCTGTAGTAGTAGCTGTAGTAGTAGTGGTGGTGGTGGTAGTAGTAGTAGTAGTTGTAGTAGTAGTGGTGGTGGTGGTGGTGGTGGTAGTAGTTGTGGTAGTAGTGGTGGTGGAGGTAGTGGTAGTAGTAGTAGTAGTTGTAGTAGTAGTAGTTGTGGTAGTAGTGGTGGTGGTGGTAGTAGTGGTGGTAGTTGTGGTAGTAGTGGTAGTGGTAGTAGTAGTAGTGGTAGTAGTGGTAGTAGTAGTAGTAGTAGTAGTAGTAGTAGTAGTAGTAGTAGTAGTAGTGGCAGCAGCAGCAAATACACATCAAAAGAAAAATATAATTAGTTGATGCATTAATTTTACAACAAATATAATAACAAACATACATACACACTTATTTTTAGGGGGTACGGGAGTAGGGGACAGGCTTGCGTGTGGGTGGGGGTGGGAGGGGGGTAGAAAGCCTGTCCCCTATTCCTGCACTCCCCTAACCCCCCCAAACCGGGTTACCTATCCCCAAGCGAGGCGTCACACCTATAGATATAATAAGTAAATCACCTGTAGTGGTCTGCATCCTCTTGTTTCCATCTTCTTGCTTGGGTAGTCGTAGTTGGGTAGTTGCTCTTGTCGTAGTCCATACATGCTGTAAGGAAATACAGAGTGATGTATAAGATAATTTAACACCTATACCCTACCTACCTATACCCTACCTACCTATACCTATACCTATACCCTATCTACCTATACCTATACCTATCCTACCTACCTATACCTATACCTATACCCTACCTACAGTCATGGTCAAATATAATCCTCCATATAGGGGTAACTCAGGTAAGAGTTTGACAGCTTCCATCCCTCTGTTCCTTAGCTAGATGATAAACTTTACAATAAATAGGTTAACTATCATCTTTTAATTTACTACAAGTAGCTACACACTATATATTTAATTAAAACAATAATATCATATTATGTGAACGTGAAAACATTAGACAGTAAATGGTTTGAGATACCCATAGTACCTAATTCTATACCTAATTCTATATTCACTATCTAATTATTATCACCATCATATAATTATCCAAATAAAATAATATAGTCAATCTATAATAAATAAATCACCTCTTGTTTCCTCTTGTTTCCATCTTCTTGCTTGTGTCATCCTCTTGTTGAAGTCCATACATGCTATAAGGAAATACAGAGTGACGTATAAGATAATAATAATAACAAATCATGCCTCACTCTGCCTTAATCTCTCTCTCTCTCCCTCTCTCTCTCTCTCTCTCTCTCTCTCTCTGCCTTAACATCTATCCTACCTACCTAATTCTATATTCACAGTCTAATTATTATCACCATCATATATCCAAATAAAATATAGTCAATCTATAATAAGTAAATCACCTCTTGTTTCCTCTTGTTTCCTCTTGTTTCCATCTTCTTGCTTGGGTCCTCTTGTCGTAGTCCATACATGCTATAAGGGCATACAGAGTGACGTATAAGATAATAATAATAATAATGATACGTACTTCACAATTGAAAATCAGTCTTCTGGTTTTAAAGTTACGATTTTTTTTAGGCCTAAATTATATCATTACTAAAACTCTATCTTCTACAATCCCAATTAAATCATCTTGCTGTGCAATTGAATAAACTCACAGAAAGTATATCTAAACTTTCACCGTCGCAAGTTTGAGAAATAGAAAGTTATACAAACTTTTTTTTGTTATTTTTCCGATTAAAAAAAAAATAGCCATACGAAAACGATGGATTTTGTAAATTCCCAACGGTGAATTTATAGAACTTTTTACGAGCTTTTGAATGCTATACATACGATCCTTCTATAGTTTATAATAACAGAGCTTATTGATATCAAAGTTCACCAACCATTATTTCCAGAAAAACGCCTGCAAAGTTTGAGATTGCATTCTGCACGTTAGAGAAAACTAACTAAATAAAAAAAAGCAGTTACTCAAAGGCTGTTTGTTATGTAACCATTTCTACACTTTCGATATTTATGTCAATTATTTTCGTGAAACCAATGTCCCTTTTTTTTTTTTTTTTTTTTTTTTTTTAATTATTATTATTATTATTATTATTATTATTATTATTATTATTATTATTATTACGTCTCTCCCACACCAACCTATTCCAAACAAATGTCTTGAGTAAATAAAGAGAAGGTAAACAAAAGATTGCCTTGATGCTGTAATACCCAGTCAATCTATAATAAGTAAATCACCTGTAGTGGTCTGCATCCTCTTGTTTCCATCTTCTTGCTTGGGTAGTCGTAGTTGGGTAGTTGCTCTTGTCGTAGTCCATACATGCTGTAAGGAAATACAGAGTGACGTATAAGATAATTTAACACCTATACCCTACCTACCTATACCTATATTCACAGTCTAATTATTATCACCATCATATATCCAAATAAAATATAGTCAATCTATAATAAGTAAATCACCTCTTGTTTCCTCTTGTTTCCTCTTGTTTCCATCTTCTTGCTTGGGTCCTCTTGTCGTAGTCCATACATGCTATAAGGGCATACAGAGTGACGTATAAGATAATAATAATAATAATGATACGTACTTCACAATTGAAAATCAGTCTTCTGGTTTTAAAGTTACGATTTTTTTTAGGCCTAAATTATATCATTACTAAAACTCTATCTTCTACAATCCCAATTAAATCATCTTGCTGTGCAATTGAATAAACTCACAGAAAGTATATCTAAACTTTCACCGTCGCAAGTTTGAGAAATAGAAAGTTATACAAACATTTTTTGGTTATTTTTCAGATTAAAAAAAAAATAGCCATACGAAAACGATGGATTTTGTAAATTCCCAACGGTGAATTTATAGAACTTTTTACGAGCTTTTGAATGCTATACATACGATCCTTCTATAGTTTATAATAACAGAGCTTATTGATATCAAAGTTCACCAACCATTATTTCCAGAAAAACGCCTGCAAAGTTTGAGATTGCATTCTGCACGTTAGAGAAAACTAACTAAATAAAAAAAAGCAGTTACTCAAAGGCTGTTTGTTATGTAACCATTTCTACACTTTCGATATTTATGTCAATGACTTTCGTGAAACCAATGTCCCTTTTTTTTTTTTTTTTTTTTTTTTAATTATTATTATTATTATTATTATTATTATTATTACGTCTCTCCCACACCAACCTATTCCAAACAAATGTCTTGAGTAAATAAAGAGAAGGTAAACAAAAGATTGCCTTGATGCTGTAATACCCAGTCAATCTATAATAAGTAAATCACCTGTAGTGGTCTGCATCCTCTTGTTTCCATCTTCTTGCTTGGGTAGTCGTAGTTGGGTAGTTGCTCTTGTCGTAGTCCATACATGCTGTAAGGAAATACAGAGTGACGTATAAGATAATTTAACACCTATACCCTACCTACCTATACCTATATTCACAGTCTAATTATTATCACCATCATATATCCAAATAAAATATAGTCAATCTATAATAAGTAAATCACCTCTTGTTTCCTCTTGTTTCCTCTTGTTTCCATCTTCTTGCTTGGGTCCTCTTGTCGTAGTCCATACATGCTATAAGGGCATACAGAGTGACGTATAAGATAATAATAATAATAATGATACGTACTTCACAATTGAAAATCAGTCTTCTGGTTTTAAAGTTACGATTTTTTTTAGGCCTAAATTATATCATTACTAAAACTCTATCTTCTACAATCCCAATTAAATCATCTTGCTGTGCAATTGAATAAACTCACAGAAAGTATATCTAAACTTTCACCGTCGCAAGTTTGAGAAATAGAAAGTTATACAAACATTTTTTTGTTATTTTTTCCGATTAAAAAAAAAATAGCCATACGAAAACGATGGATTTTGTAAATTCCCAACGGTGAATTTATAGAACTTTTTACGAGCTTTTGAATGCTATACATACGATCCTTCTATAGTTTATAATAACAGAGCTTATTGATATCAAAGTTCACCAACCTTTTTTTTTTTTTTTTTTAATTATTATTATTATTATTATTATTATTATTATTATTATTACGTCTCTCCCACACCAACCTATTCCAAACAAATGTCTTGAGTAAATAAAGAGAAGGTAAACAAAAGATTGCCTTGATGCTGTAATACCCAGTCAATCTATAATAAGTAAATCACCTGTAGTGGTCTGCATCCTCTTGTTTCCATCTTCTTGCTTGGGTAGTCGTAGTTGGGTAGTTGCTCTTGTCGTAGTCCATACATGCTGTAAGGAAATACAGAGTGACGTATAAGATAATTTAACACCTATACCCTACCTACCTATACCTATATTCACAGTCTAATTATTATCACCATCATATATCCAAATCAAATATAGTCAATCTATAATAAGTAAATCACCTCTTGTTTCCTCTTGTTTCCTCTTGTTTCCATCTTCTTGCTTGGGTCCTCTTGTCGTAGTCCATACATGCTATAAGGGCATACAGAGTGACGTATAAGATAATAATAATAATAATGATACGTACTTCACAATTGAAAATCAGTCTTCTGGTTTTAAAGTTACGATTTTTTTTAGGCCTAAATTATATCATTACTAAAACTATCTTCTACAATCCCAATTAAATCATCTTGCTGTGCAATTGAATAAACTCACAGAAAGTATATCTAAACTTTCACCGTCGCAAGTTTGAGAAATAGAAAGTTATACAAACTTTTTTTTGTTATTTTTCCGATTAAAAAAAAAATAGCCATACGAAAACGATGGATTTTGTAAATTCCCAACGGTGAATTTATAGAACTTTTTACGAGCTTTTGAATGCTATACATACGATCCTTCTATAGTTTATAATAACAGAGCTTATTGATATCAAAGTTCACCAACCATTATTTCCAGAAAAACGCCTGCAAAGTTTGAGATTGCATTCTGCACGTTAGAGAAAACTAACTAAATAAAAAAAAGCAGTTACTCAAAGGCTGTTTGTTATGTAACCATTTCTACACTTTCGATATTTATGTCAATTATTTTCGTGAAACCAATGTCCCTTTTTTTTTTTTTTTTTTTTTTTTTTTTAATTATTATTATTATTATTATTATTATTATTATTACGTCTCTCCCACACCAACCTATTCCAAACAAATGTCTTGAGTAAATAAAGAGAAGGTAAACAAAAGATTGCCTTGATGCTGTAATACCCAGTCAATCTATAATAAGTAAATCACCTGTAGTGGTCTGCATCCTCTTGTTTCCATCTTCTTGCTTGGGTAGTCGTAGTTGGGTAGTTGCTCTTGTCGTAGTCCATACATGCTGTAAGGAAATACAGAGTGACGTATAAGATAATTTAACACCTATACCCTACCTACCTATACCTATACCCTACCTACCTATACCTATACCTATACCCTATCTACCTATACCTATACCTATACCCTACCTACCTATACCTATACCTATACCCTACCTACCTATACCTATACCTATACCCTACCTACCTATACCTATACCTATACCTATACCCTACCTACCTATACCTATATTCACAGTCTAATTATTACCACCATCATATATCCAAATAAAATATAGTCAATCTATAATAAGTAAATCACCTCTTGTTTCCTCTTGTTTCCTCTTGTTTCCATCTTCTTGCTTGGGTCCTCTTGTCGTAGTCCATACATGCTATAAGGGCATACAGAGTGACGTATAAGATAATAATAATAATAATGATACGTACTTCACAATTGAAAATCAGTCTTCTGGTTTTAAAGTTAAGATTTTTTTTAGGCCTAAATTATATCATTACTAAAACTATCTTCTACAATCCCAATTAAATCATCTTGCTGTGCAATTGAATAAACTCACAGAAAGTATATCTAAACTTTCACCGTCGCAAGTTTGAGAAATAGAAAGTTATACAAACATTTTTTTGTTATTTTTTCCGATTAAAAAAAAAATAGCCATACGAAAACGATGGATTTTGTAAATTCCCAACGGTGAATTTATAGAACTTTTTACGAGCTTTTGAATGCTATACATGCGATCCTTCTATAGTTTATAATAACAGAGCTTATTGATATCAAAGTTCACCAACCATTATTTCCAGAAAAACGCCTGCAAAGTTTGAGATTGCATTCTGCACGTTAGAGAAAACTAACTAAATAAAAAAAAGCAGTTACTCAAAGGCTGTTTGTTATGTAACCATTTCTACACTTTCGATATTTATGTCAAAGATTTTCGTGAAACCAATGTCCCTTTTTTTTTTTTTTTTTTTTTTTTTTTAATTATTATTATTATTATTATTATTATTATTATTACGTCTCTCCCACACCAACCTATTCCAAACAAATGTCTTGAGTAAATAAAGAGAAGGTAAACAAAAGATTGCCTTGATGCTGTAATACCCAGTCAATCTATAATAAGTAAATCACCTGTAGTGGTCTGCATCCTCTTGTTTCCATCTTCTTGCTTGGGTAGTCGTAGTTGGGTAGTTGCTCTTGTCGTAGTCCATACATGCTGTAAGGAAATACAGAGTGACGTATAAGATAATTTAACACCTATACCCTACCTACCTATACCTATATTCACAGTCTAATTATTATCACCATCATATATCCAAATAAAATATAGTCAATCTATAATAAGTAAATCACCTCTTGTTTCCTCTTGTTTCCTCTTGTTTCCATCTTCTTGCTTGGGTCCTCTTGTCGTAGTCCATACATGCTATAAGGGCATACAGAGTGACGTATAAGATAATAATAATAATAATGATACGTACTTCACAATTGAAAATCAGTCTTCTGGTTTTAAAGTTACGATTTTTTTTAGGCCTAAATTATATCATTACTAAAACTCTATCTTCTACAATCCCAATTAAATCATCTTGCTGTGCAATTGAATAAACTCACAGAAAGTATATCTAAACTTTCACCGTCGCAAGTTTGAGAAATAGAAAGTTATACAAACATTTTTTTGTTATTTTTCCGATTAAAAAAAAAATAGCCATACGAAAACGATGGATTTTGTAAATTCCCAACGGTGAATTTATAGAACTTTTTACGAGCTTTTGAATGCTATACATACGATCCTTCTATAGTTTATAATAACAGAGCTTATTGATATCAAAGTTCACAAACCATTATTTCCAGAAAAACGCCTGCAAAGTTTGAGATTGCATTCTGCACGTTAGAGAAAACTAACTAAATAAAAAAAAGCAGTTACTCAAAGGCTGTTTGTTATGTAACCATTTCTACACTTTCGATATTTATGTCAATTATTTTCGTGAAACCAATGTCCCTTTTTTTTTTTTTTTTTTTTTTTTTAATTATTATTATTATTATTATTATTATTATTACGTCTCTCCCACACCAACCTATTCCAAACAAATGTCTTGAGTAAATAAAGAGAAGGTAAACAAAAGATTGCCTTGATGCTGTAATACCCAGTCAATCTATAATAAGTAAATCACCTGTAGTGGTCTGCATCCTCTTGTTTCCATCTTCTTGCTTGGGTAGTCGTAGTTGGGTAGTTGCTCTTGTCGTAGTCCATACATGCTGTAAGGAAATACAGAGTGACGTATAAGATAATTTAACACCTATACCCTACCTACCTATACCTATATTCACAGTCTAATTATTATCACCATCATATATCCAAATAAAATATAGTCAATCTATAATAAGTAAATCACCTCTTGTTTCCTCTTGTTTCCTCTTGTTTCCATCTTCTTGCTTGGGTCCTCTTGTCGTAGTCCATACATGCTATAAGGGCATACAGAGTGACGTATAAGATAATAATAATAATAATGATACGTACTTCACAATTGAAAATCAGTCTTCTGGTTTTAAAGTTACGATTTTTTTTAGGCCTAAATTATATCATTACTAAAACTCTATCTTCTACAATCCCAATTAAATCATCTTGCTGTGCAATTGAATAAACTCACAGAAAGTATATCTAAACTTTCACCGTCGCAAGTTTGAGAAATAGAAAGTTATACAAACATTTTTTTGTTATTTTTCCGATTAAAAAAAAAATAGCCATACGAAAACGATGGATTTTGTAAATTCCCAACGGTGAATTTATAGAACTTTTTACGAGCTTTTGAATGCTATACATACGATCCTTCTATAGTTTATAATAACAGAGCTTATTGATATCAAAGTTCACCAACCATTATTTCCAGAAAAACGCCTGCAAAGTTTGAGATTGCATTCTGCACGTTAGAGAAAACTAACTAAATAAAAAAAAGCAGTTACTCAAAGGCTGTTTGTTATGTAACCATTTCTACACTTTCGATATTTATGTCAATAATTTTCGTGAAACCAATGTCCTTTTTTTTTTTTTTTTTTTTTTTTTTTTAATTATTATTATTATTATTATTATTATTATTATTATTATTATTATTACGTCTCTCCCACACCAACCTATTCCAAACAAATGTCTTGAGTAAATAAAGAGAAGGTAAACAAAAGATTGCCTTGATGCTGTAATACCCAGTCAATCTATAATAAGTAAATCACCTGTAGTGGTCTGCATCCTCTTGTTTCCATCTTCTTGCTTGGGTAGTCGTAGTTGGGTAGTTGCTCTTGTCGTAGTCCATACATGCTGTAAGGAAATACAGAGTGACGTATAAGATAATTTAACACCTATACCCTACCTACCTATACCTATACCTATACCCTATCTACCTATACCCTACCTACCTATACCTATATTCACAGTCTAATTATTATCACCATCATATATCCAAATAAAATATAGTCAATCTATAATAAGTAAATCACCTCTTGTTTCCTCTTGTTTCCTCTTGTTTCCATCTTCTTGCTTGGGTCCTCTTGTCGTAGTCCATACATGCTATAAGGGCATACAGAGTGACGTATAAGATAATAATAATAATAATGATACGTACTTCACAATTGAAAATCAGTCTTCTGGTTTTAAAGTTAAGATTTTTTTTAGGCCTAAATTATATCATTACTAAAACTCTATCTTCTACAATCCCAATTAAATCATCTTGCTGTGCAATTGAATAAACTCACAGAAAGTATATCTAAACTTTCACCGTCGCAAGTTTGAGAAATAGAAAGTTATACAAACTTTTTTTTGTTATTTTTCCGATTAAAAAAAAAATAGCCATACGAAAACGATGGATTTTGTAAATTCCCAACGGTGAATTTATAGAACTTTTTACGAGCTTTTGAATGCTATACATACGATCCTTCTATAGTTTATAATAACAGAGCTTATTGATATCAAAGTTCACCAACCATTATTTCCAGAAAAACGCCTGCAAAGTTTGAGATTGCATTCTGCACGTTAGAGAAAACTAACTAAATAAAAAAAAGCAGTTACTCAAAGGCTGTTTGTTATGTAACCATTTCTACACTTTCGATATTTATGTCAATGATTTTCGTGAAACCAATGTCCCTTTTTTTTTTTTTTTTTTTTTTTTTTTAATTATTATTATTATTATTATTATTATTATTACGTCTCTCCCACACCAACCTATTCCAAACAAATGTCTTTAGTAAATAAAGAGAAGGTAAACAAAAGATTGCCTTGATGCTGTAATACCCAGTCAATCTATAATAAGTAAATCACCTGTAGTGGTCTGCATCCTCTTGTTTCCATCTTCTTGCTTGGGTAGTCGTAGTTGGGTAGTTGCTCTTGTCGTAGTCCATACATGCTGTAAGGAAATACAGAGTGACGTATAAGATAATTTAACACCTATACCCTACCTACCTATACCTATATTCACAGTCTAATTATTATCACCATCATATATCCAAATCAAATATAGTCAATCTATAATAAGTAAATCACCTCTTGTTTCCTCTTGTTTCCTCTTGTTTCCATCTTCTTGCTTGGGTCCTCTTGTCGTAGTCCATACATGCTATAAGGGCATACAGAGTGACGTATAAGATAATAATAATAATAATGATACGTACTTCACAATTGAAAATCAGTCTTCTGGTTTTAAAGTTACGATTTTTTTTAGGCCTAAATTATATCATTACTAAAACTCTATCTTCTACAATCCCAATTAAATCATCTTGCTGTGCAATTGAATAAACTCACAGAAAGTATATCTAAACTTTCACCGTCGCAAGTTTGAGAAATAGAAAGTTATACAAACATTTTTTTGTTATTTTTCCGATTAAAAAAAAAATAGCCATACGAAAACGATGGATTTTGTAAATTCCCAACGGTGAATTTATAGAACTTTTTACGAGCTTTTGAATGCTATACATACGATCCTTCTATAGTTTATAATAACAGAGCTTATTGATATCAAAGTTCACCAACCATTATTTCCAGAAAAACGCCTGCAAAGTTTGAGATTGCATTCTGCACGTTAGAGAAAACTAACTAAATAAAAAAAAGCAGTTACTCAAAGGCTGTTTGTTATGTAACCATTTCTACACTTTCGATATTTATGTCAATGATTTTCGTGAAACCAATGTCCCTTTTTTTTTTCTTTTTTTTTTTTTTAATTATTATTATTATTATTATTATTATTATTATTATTATTATTATTATTACGTCTCTCCCACACCAACCTATTCCAAACAAATGTCTTGAGTAAATAAAGAGAAGGTAAACAAAAGATTGCCTTGATGCTGTAATACCCAGTCAATCTATAATAAGTAAATCACCTGTAGTGGTCTGCATCCTCTTGTTTCCATCTTCTTGCTTGGGTAGTCGTAGTTGGGTAGTTGCTCTTGTCGTAGTCCATACATGCTGTAAGGAAATACAGAGTGACGTATAAGATAATTTAACACCTATACCCTACCTACCTATACCTATATTCACAGTCTAATTATTATCACCATCATATATCCAAATCAAATATAGTCAATCTATAATAAGTAAATCACCTCTTGTTTCCTCTTGTTTCCATCTTCTTGCTTGTGTCATCCTCTTGTTGAAGTCCATACATGCTATAAGGAAATACAGAGTGACGTATAAGATAATAATAATAACAAATCATGCCTCACTCTGCCTTAATCTCTCTCTCTCTCTCCCTCTCCCTCTCTCTCTACCTAATTCTATATTCACCGTCTCATTATTATCACCATCATCATAATATCCAGTAAGTAAGGAGGGAGTATGTAAAGGAGAGTAACATGAGAGGGAGGAGGGAGTAAGGAGGGAGTATGTAAAGGAGAGTAACATGAGAGGGAGTAGGGAGTAAGGAGGGAGTATGTAAAGGAGAGTAACATGAGAGGGAGTAGGGAGTAAGGAGGGAGTATGTAAAGGAGAGTAACATGAGAGGGAGTAGGGAGTAAGGAGGGAGTATGTAAAGGAGAGTAACATGAGAGGGAGGAGGGAGTTAGGAGGGAGTATGTAAAGGAGAGTAACATGAGAGGGAGTAGGGAGTAAGGAGGGAGTATGTAAAGGAGAGTAACATGAGAGGGAGTAGGGAGTAAGGAGGGAGTGTTGGAACAGGGAAGACTGGAGACTTTTCTGCCGTGGCCACCCCTTTGGGGGGAGGTCCCGGGGAGGGGGGGGGGGGAGGCGTCACACCTATAGATATAATAAGTAAATCACCTGTAGTGGTCTGCATCCTCTTGTTTCCATCTTCTTGCTTGGGTAGTCGTAGTTGGGTAGTTGCTCTTGTCGTAGTCCATACATGCTGTAAGGAAATACAGAGTGACGTATAAGATAATTTAACACCTATACCCTACCTACCTATACCCTACCTACCTATACCTATACCTATACCCTATCTACCTATACCTATACCTAACCTACCTACCTATACCTATACCTATACCCTACCTACAGTCATGGTCAAATATAATCCTCCATATAGGGGTAACTCAGGTAAGAGTTTGACAGCTTCCATCCCTCTGTTCCTTAGCTAGATGATAAACTTTACAATAAATAGGTTAACTATCATCTTTTAATTTACTACAAGTAGCTACACACTATATATTTAATTAAAACAATAATATCATATTATGTGAACGTGAAAACATTAGACAGTAAATGGTTTGAGATACCCATAGTACCTAATTCTATACCTAATTCTATATTCACTGTCTAATTATTATCACCATCATATAATTATCCAAATAAAATAATATAGTCAATCTATAATAAATAAATCACCTCTTGTTTCCTCTTGTTTCCATCTTCTTGCTTGTGTCATCCTCTTGTTGAAGTCCATACATGCTATAAGGAAATACAGAGTGACGTATAAGATAATAATAATAACAAATCATGCCTCACTCTGCCTTAATCTCTCTCTCTCTCCCTCTCTCTCCCTCTCCCTCTCTCTCTCTCTCTCTCTCTCTCTCTCTCTCTCTCCCTTAACATCTATCCTACCTACCTAATTCTATATTCACAGTCTAATTATTATCACCATCATATATCCAAATAAAATATAGTCAATCTATAATAAGTAAATCACCTCTTGTTTCCTCTTGTTTCCTCTTGTTTCCATCTTCTTGCTTGGGTCCTCTTGTCGTAGTCCATACATGCTATAAGGGCATACAGAGTGACGTATAAGATAATAATAATAATAATGATACGTACTTCACAATTGAAAATCAGTCTTCTGGTTTTAAAGTTAAGATTTTTTTTAGGCCTAAATTATATCATTACTAAAACTATCTTCTACAATCCCAATTAAATCATCTTGCTGTGCAATTGAATAAACTCACAGAAAGTATATCTAAACTTTCACCGTCGCAAGTTTGAGAAATAGAAAGTTATACAAACTTTTTTTTGTTATTTTTCCGATTAAAAAAAAAAATAGCCATACGAAAACGATGGATTTTGTAAATTCCCAACGGTGAATTTATAGAACTTTTTACGAGCTTTTGAATGCTATACATACGATCCTTCTATAGTTTATAATAACAGAGCTTATTGATATCAAAGTTCACCAACCATTATTTCCAGAAAAACGCCTGCAAAGTTTGAGATTGCATTCTGCACGTTAGAGAAAACTAACTAAATAAAAAAAAGCAGTTACTCAAAGGCTGTTTGTTATGTAACCATTTCTACACTTTCGATAATTATGTCAATGATTTTCGTGAAACCAATGTCCCTTTTTTTTTTTTTTTTTTTTTTTTTTAATTATTATTATTATTATTATTATTATTATTATTATTACGTCTCTCCCACACCAACCTATTCCAAACAATTGTCTTGAGTAAATAAAGAGAAGGTAAACAAAAGATTGCCTTGATGCTGTAATACCCAGTCAATCTATAATAAGTAAATCACCTGTAGTGGTCTGCATCCTCTTGTTTCCATCTTCTTGCTTGGGTAGTCGTAGTTGGGTAGTTGCTCTTGTCGTAGTCCATACATGCTGTAAGGAAATACAGAGTGACGTATAAGATAATTTAACACCTATACCCTACCTACCTATACCTATACCTATACCCTACCTACCTATACCTATACCTATACCCTACCTACCTATACCTATACCTATACCCTACCTACCTATACCTATACCTATACCCTATCTACCTATACCTATACCTAACCTACCTATACCTATATTCACAGTCTAATTATTATCACCATCATATATCCAAATAAAATATAGTCAATCTATAATAAGTAAATCACCTCTTGTTTCCTCTTGTTTCCTCTTGTTTCCATCTTCTTGCTTGGGTCCTCTTGTCGTAGTCCATACATGCTATAAGGGCATACAGAGTGACGTATAAGATAATAATAATAATAATGATACGTACTTCACAATTGAAAATCAGTCTTCTGGTTTTAAAGTTAAGATTTTTTTTAGGCCTAAATTATATCATTACTAAAACTATCTTCTACAATCCCAATTAAATCATCTTGCTGTGCAATTGAATAAACTCACAGAAAGTATATCTAAACTTTCACCGTCGCAAGTTTGAGAAATAGAAAGTTATACAAACATTTTTTTGTTATTTTTCCGATTAAAAAAAAAATAGCCATACGAAAACGATGGATTTTGTAAATTCCCAACGGTGAATTTATAGAACTTTTTACGAGCTTTTGAATGCTATACATACGATCCTTCTATAGTTTATAATAACAGAGCTTATTGATATCAAAGTTCACCAACCATTATTTCCAGAAAAACGCCTGCAAAGTTTGAGATTGCATTCTGCACGTTAGAGAAAACTAACTAAATAAAAAAAAGCAGTTACTCAAAGGCTGTTTGTTATGTAACCATTTCTACACTTTCGATATTTATGTCAATGATTTTCGTGAAACCAATGTCCCTTTTTTTTTTTTTTTTTTTTTTTTTTAATTATTATTATTATTATTATTATTATTATTATTATTATTATTATTATTATTATTATTATTATTACGTCTCTCCCACACCAACCTATTCCAAACAAATGTCTTGAGTAAATAAAGAGAAGGTAAACAAAAGATTGCCTTGATGCTGTAATACCCAGTCAATCTATAATAAGTAAATCACCTGTAGTGGTCTGCATCCTCTTGTTTCCATCTTCTTGCTTGGGTAGTCGTAGTTGGGTAGTTGCTCTTGTCGTAGTCCATACATGCTGTAAGGAAATACAGAGTGACGTATAAGATAATTTAACACCTATACCCTACCTACCTATACCTATATTCACAGTCTAATTATTATCACCATCATATATCCAAATAAAATATAGTCAATCTATAATAAGTAAATCACCTCTTGTTTCCTCTTGTTTCCTCTTGTTTCCATCTTCTTGCTTGGGTCCTCTTGTCGTAGTCCATACATGCTATAAGGGCATACAGAGTGACGTATAAGATAATAATAATAATAATGATACGTACTTCACAATTGAAAATCAGTCTTCTGGTTTTAAAGTTAAGATTTTTTTTAGGCCTAAATTATATCATTACTAAAACTCTATCTTCTACAATCCCAATTAAATCATCTTGCTGTGCAATTGAATAAACTCACAGAAAGTATATCTAAACTTTCACCGTCGCAAGTTTGAGAAATAGAAAGTTATACAAACATTTTTTTGTTATTTTTTCCGATTAAAAAAAAAATAGCCATACGAAAACGATGGATTTTGTAAATTCCCAACGGTGAATTTATAGAACTTTTTACGAGCTTTTGAATGCTATACATACGATCCTTCTATAGTTTATAATAACAGAGCTTATTGATATCAAAGTTCACCAACCATTATTTCCAGAAAAACGCCTGCAAAGTTTGAGATTGCATTCTGCACGTTAGAGAAAACTAACTAAATAAAAAAAAGCAGTTACTCAAAGGCTGTTTGTTATGTAACCATTTCTACACTTTCGATATTTATGTCAATTATTTTCGTGAAACCAATGTCCCTTTTTTTTTTTTTTTTTTTTTTTTTTTAATTATTATTATTATTATTATTATTATTATTATTATTATTATTATTATTACGTCTCTCCCACACCAACCTATTCCAAACAAATGTCTTGAGTAAATAAAGAGAAGGTAAACAAAAGATTGCCTTGATGCTGTAATACCCAGTCAATCTATAATAAGTAAATCACCTGTAGTGGTCTGCATCCTCTTGTTTCCATCTTCTTGCTTGGGTAGTCGTAGTTGGGTAGTTGCTCTTGTCGTAGTCCATACATGCTGTAAGGAAATACAGAGTGACGTATAAGATAATTTAACACCTATACCCTACCTACCTATACCTATATTCACAGTCTAATTATTATCACCATCATAATATCCAAATAAAATATAGTCAATCTATAATAAGTAAATCACCTCTTGTTTCCTCTTGTTTCCTCTTGTTTCCATCTTCTTGCTTGGGTCATCTTGTCGTAGTCCATACATGCTGTAAGGAAATACAGAGTGACGTATAAGATAATTTAACACCTATACCCTACCTACCTATACCTATATTCACAGTCTAATTATTATCACCATCATATATCCAAATAAAATATAGTCAATCTATAATAAGTAAATCACCTCTTGTTTCCTCTTGTTTCCTCTTGTTTCCATCTTCTTGCTTGTGTCATCCTCTTGTCGTAGTCCATACATGCTATAAGGGCATACAGAGTGACGTATAAGATAATAATAATAATAATGATACGTACTTCACAATTGAAAATCAGTCTTCTGGTTTTAAAGTTACGATTTTTTTTAGGCCTAAATTATATCATTACTAAAACTCTATCTTCTACAATCCCAATTAAATCATCTTGCTGTGCAATTGAATAAACTCACAGAAAGTATATCTAAACTTTCACCGTCGCAAGTTTGAGAAATAGAAAGTTATACAAACTTTTTTTTGTTATTTTTCCAATTAAAAAAAAAATAGCCATACGAAAACGATGGATTTTGTAAATTCCCAACGGTGAATTTATAGAACTTTTTACGAGCTTTTGAATGCTATACATACGATCCTTCTATAGTTTATAATAACAGAGCTTATTGATATCAAAGTTCACCAACCATTATTTCCAGAAAAACGCCTGCAAAGTTTGAGATTGCATTCTGCACGTTAGAGAAAACTAACTAAATAAAAAAAAGCAGTTACTCAAAGGCTGTTTGTTATGTAACCATTTCTACACTTTCGATATTTATGTCAATGATTTTCGTGAAACCAATGTCCCTTTTTTTTTTTTTTTTTTTTTTTTTTTAATTATTATTATTATTATTATTATTATTATTATTATTACGTCTCTCCCACACCAACCTATTCCAAACAAATGTCTTGAGTAAATAAAGAGAAGGTAAACAAAAGATTGCCTTGATGCTGTAATACCCAGTCAATCTATAATAAGTAAATCACCTGTAGTGGTCTGCATCCTCTTTTTTCCATCTTCTTGCTTGGGTAGTCGTAGTTGGGTAGTTGCTCTTGTCGTAGTCCATACATGCTGTAAGGAAATACAGAGTGACGTATAAGATAATTTAACACCTATACCCTACCTACCTAATTCTATATTCACAGTCTAATTATTATCACCATCATATATCCAAATAAAATATAGTCAATCTATAATAAGTAAATCACCTCTTGTTTCCTCTTGTTTCCTCTTGTTTCCATCTTCTTGCTTGGGTCCTCTTGTCGTAGTCCATACATGCTATAAGGGCATACAGAGTGACGTATAAGATAATAATAATAATAATGATACGTACTTCACAATTGAAAATCAGTCTTCTGGTTTTAAAGTTGCGATTTTTTTTAGGCCTAAATTATATCATTACTAAAACTCTATCTTCTACAATCCCAATTAAATCATCTTGCTGTGCAATTGAATAAACTCACAGAAAGTATATCTAAACTTTCACCGTCGCAAGTTTGAGAAATAGAAAGTTATACAAACATTTTTTTGTTATTTTTCCGATTAAAAAAAAAATAGCCATACGAAAACGATGGATTTTGTAAATTCCCAACGGTGAATTTATAGAACTTTTTACGAGCTTTTGAATGCTATACATACGATCCTTCTATAGTTTATAATAACAGAGCTTATTGATATCAAAGTTCACCAACCATTATTTCCAGAAAAACGCCTGCAAAGTTTGAGATTGCATTCTGCACGTTAGAGAAAACTAACTAAATAAAAAAAAGCAGTTACTCAAAGGCTGTTTGTTATGTAACCATTTCTACACTTTCGATATTTATGTCAATGATTTTCGTGAAACCAATGTCCCTTTTTTTTTTTTTTTTTTCTTTTTTTTTAATTATTATTATTATTATTATTATTATTATTATTACGTCTCTCCCACACCAACCTATTCCAAACAAATGTCTTGAGTAAATAAAGAGAAGGTAAACAAAAGATTGCCTTGATGCTGTAATACCCAGTCAATCTATAATAAGTAAATCACCTGTAGTGGTCTGCATCCTCTTGTTTCCATCTTCTTGCTTGGGTAGTCGTAGTTGGGTAGTTGCTCTTGTCGTAGTCCATACATGCTGTAAGGAAATACAGAGTGACGTATAAGATAATTTAACACCTATACCCTACCTACCTATACCTATATTCACAGTCTAATTATTATCACCATCATATATCCAAATAAAATATAGTCAATCTATAATAAGTAAATCACCTCTTGTTTCCTCTTGTTTCCTCTTGTTTCCATCTTCTTGCTTGGGTCATCTTGTCGTAGTCCATACATGCTGTAAGGAAATACAGAGTGACGTATAAGATAATTTAACACCTATACCCTACCTACGTATACCTATATTCACAGTCTAATTATTATCACCATCATATATCCAAATAAAATATAGTCAATCTATAATAAGTAAATCACCTCTTGTTTCCTCTTGTTTCCTCTTGTTTCCATCTTCTTGCTTGTGTCATCCTCTTGTCGTAGTCCATACATGCTATAAGGGCATACAGAGTGACGTATAAGATAATAATAATAATAATGATACGTACTTCACAATTGAAAATCAGTCTTCTGGTTTTAAAGTTACGATTTTTTTTAGGCCTAAATTATATCATTACTAAAACTCTATCTTCTACAATCCCAATTAAATCATCTTGCTGTGCAATTGAATAAACTCACAGAAAGTATATCTAAACTTTCACCGTCGCAAGTTTGAGAAATAGAAAGTTATACAAACTTTTTTTTGTTATTTTTCCAATTAAAAAAAAAATAGCCATACGAAAACGATGGATTTTGTAAATTCCCAACGGTGAATTTATAGAACTTTTTACGAGCTTTTGAATGCTATACATACGATCCTTCTATAGTTTATAATAACAGAGCTTATTGATATCAAAGTTCACCAACCATTATTTCCAGAAAAACGCCTGCAAAGTTTGAGATTGCATTCTGCACGTTAGAGAAAACTAACTAAATAAAAAAAAACAGTTACTCAAAGGCTGTTTGTTATGTAACCATTTCTACACTTTCGATATTTATGTCAATGATTTTCGTGAAACCAATGTCCCTTTTTTTTTTTTTTTTTTTTTTTTTTTAATTATTATTATTATTATTATTATTATTATTATTATTATTATTATTATTATTATTACGTCTCTCCCACACCAACCTATTCCAAACAAATGTCTTGAGTAAATAAAGAGAAGGTAAACAAAAGATTGCCTTGATGCTGTAATACCCAGTCAATCTATAATAAGTAAATCACCTGTAGTGGTCTGCATCCTCTTGTTTCCATCTTCTTGCTTGGGTAGTCGTAGTTGGGTAGTTGCTCTTGTCGTAGTCCATACATGCTGTAAGGAAATACAGAGTGACGTATAAGATAATTTAACACCTATACCCTACCTACCTATACCTATACCTATACCCTACCTACCTATACCTATACCTATACCCTACCTACCTATACCTATACCCTACCTACCTATACCTATACCTATACCCTATCTACCTATACCTATACCTAACCTACCTATACCTATATTCACAGTCTAATTATTATCACCATCATATATCCAAATAAAATATAGTCAATCTATAATAAGTAAATCACCTCTTGTTTCCTCTTGTCTCCTCTTGTTTCCATCTTCTTGCTTGGGTCCTCTTGTCGTAGTCCATACATGCTATAAGGGCATACAGAGTGACGTATAAGATAATAATAATAATAATGATACGTACTTCACAATTGAAAATCAGTCTTCTGGTTTTAAAGTTACGATTTTTTTTTAGGCCTAAATTATATCATTACTAAAACTCTATCTTCTACAATCCCAATTAAATCATCTTGCTGTGCAATTGAATAAACTCACAGAAAGTATATCTAAACTTTCACCGTCGCAAGTTTGAGAAATAGAAAGTTATACAAACATTTTTTTGTTATTTTTTCCGATTAAAAAAAAAATAGCCATACGAAAACGATGGATTTTGTAAATTCCCAACGGTGAATTTATAGAACTTTTTACGAGCTTTTGAATGCTATACATACGATCCTTCTATAGTTTATAATAACAGAGCTTATTGATATCAAAGTTCACCAACAATTATTTCCAGAAAAACGCCTGCAAAGTTTGAGATTGCATTCTGCACGTTAGAGAAAACTAACTAAATAAAAAAAAGCAGTTACTCAAAGGCTGTTTGTTATGTAACCATTTCTACACTTTCGATATTTATGTCAATAATTTTCGTGAAACCAATGTCCCTTTTTTTTTTTTTTTTTTTTTTTTTTAATTATTATTATTATTATTATTATTATTATTATTATTATTATTATTATTATTATTACGTCTCTCCCACACCAACCTATTCCAAACAAATGTCTTGAGTAAATAAAGAGAAGGTAAACAAAAGATTGCCTTGATGCTGTAATACCCAGTCAATCTATAATAAGTAAATCACCTGTAGTGGTCTGCATCCTCTTGTTTCCATCTTCTTGCTTGGGTAGTCGTAGTTGGGTAGTTGCTCTTGTCGTAGTCCATACATGCTGTAAGGAAATACAGAGTGACGTATAAGATAATTTAACACCTATACCCTACCTACCTATACCTATACCTATACCCTATCTACCTATACCCTACCTACCTATACCTATATTCACAGTCTAATTATTATCACCATCATATATCCAAATAAAATATAGTCAATCTATAATAAGTAAATCACCTCTTGTTTCCTCTTGTTTCCTCTTGTTTCCATCTTCTTGCTTGGGTCCTCTTGTCGTAGTCCATACATGCTATAAGGGCATACAGAGTGACGTATAAGATAATAATAATAATAATGATACGTACTTCACAATTGAAAATCAGTCTTCTGGTTTTAAAGTTAAGATTTTTTTTAGGCCTAAATTATATCATTACTAAAACTATCTTCTACAATCCCAATTAAATCATCTTGCTGTGCAATTGAATAAACTCACAGAAAGTATATCTAAACTTTCACCGTCGCAAGTTTGAGAAATAGAAAGTTATACAAACATTTTTTTGTTATTTTTCCGATTAAAAAAAAAATAGCCATACGAAAACGATGGATTTTGTAAATTCCCAACGGTGAATTTATAGAACTTTTTACGAGCTTTTGAATGCTATACATACGATCCTTCTATAGTTTATAATAACAGAGCTTATTGATATCAAAGTTCACCAACCATTATTTCCAGAAAAACGCCTGCAAAGTTTGAGATTGCATTCTGCACGTTAGAGAAAACTAACTAAATAAAAAAAAGCAGTTACTCAAAGGCTGTTTGTTATGTAACCATTTCTACACTTTCGATATTTATGTCAATGATTTTCGTGAAACCAATGTCCCTTTTTTTTTTTTTTTTTTTTTTTTTTTTAATTATTATTATTATTATTATTATTATTATTATTATTATTATTATTATTACGTCTCTCCCACACCAACCTATTCCAAACAAATGTCTTGAGTAAATAAAGAGAAGGTAAACAAAAGATTGCCTTGATGCTGTAATACCCAGTCAATCTATAATAAGTAAATCACCTGTAGTGGTCTGCATCCTCTTGTTTCCATCTTCTTGCTTGGGTAGTCGTAGTTGGGTAGTTGCTCTTGTCGTAGTCCATACATGCTGTAAGGAAATACAGAGTGACGTATAAGATAATTTAACACCTATACCCTATCTACCTATACCTATATTCACAGTCTAATTATTATCACCATCATATATCCAAATAAAATATAGTCAATCTATAATAAGTAAATCACCTCTTGTTTCCTCTTGTTTCCTCTTGTTTCCATCTTCTTGCTTGGGTCCTCTTGTCGTAGTCCATACATGCTATAAGGGCATACAGAGTGACGTATAAGATAATAATAATAATAATGATACGTACTTCACAATTGAAAATCAGTCTTCTGGTTTTAAAGTTAAGATTTTTTTTAGGCCTAAATTATATCATTACTAAAACTCTATCTTCTACAATCCCAATTAAATCATCTTGCTGTGCAATTGAATAAACTCACAGAAAGTATATCTAAACTTTCACCGTCGCAAGTTTGAGAAATAGAAAGTTATACAAACATTTTTTTGTTATTTTTCCGATTAAAAAAAAATAGCCATACGAAAACGATGGATTTTGTAAATTCCCAACGGTGAATTTATAGAACTTTTTACGAGCTTTTGAATGCTATACATACGATCCTTCTATAGTTTATAATAACAGAGCTTATTGATATCAAAGTTCACCAACCATTATTTCCAGAAAAACGCCTGCAAAGTTTGAAATTGCATTCTGCACGTTAGAGAAAACTAACTAAATAAAAAAAAGCAGTTACTCAAAGGCTGTTTGTTATGTAACCATTTCTACACTTTCGATATTTATGTCAAAGATTTTCGTGAAACCAATGTCCCTTTTTTTTTTTTTTTTTTTTTTTTTTTAATTATTATTATTATTATTATTATTATTATTATTATTACGTCTCTCCCACACCAACCTATTCCAAACAAATGTCTTGAGTAAATAAAGAGAAGGTAAACAAAAGATTGCCTTGATGCTGTAATACCCAGTCAATCTATAATAAGTAAATCACCTGTAGTGGTCTGCATCCTCTTGTTTCCATCTTCTTGCTTGGGTAGTCGTAGTTGGGTAGTTGCTCTTGTCGTAGTCCATACATGCTGTAAGGAAATACAGAGTGACGTATAAGATAATTTAACACCTATACCCTACCTACCTATACCTATATTCACAGTCTAATTATTATCACCATCATATATCCAAATAAAATATAGTCAATCTATAATAAGTAAATCACCTCTTGTTTCCTCTTGTTTCCATCTTCTTGCTTGGGTCCTCTTGTCGTAGTCCATACATGCTATAAGGGCATACAGAGTGACGTATAAGATAATAATAATAATAATGATACGTACTTCACAATTGAAAATCAGTCTTCTGGTTTTAAAGTTAAGATTTTTTTTAGGCCTAAATTATATCATTACTAAAACTCTATCTTCTACAATCCCAATTAAATCATCTTGCTGTGCAATTGAATAAACTCACAGAAAGTATATCTAAACTTTCACCGTCGCAAGTTTGAGAAATAGAAAGTTATACAAACATTTTTTTGTTATTTTTCCGATTAAAAAAAAATAGCCATACGAAAACGATGGATTTTGTAAATTCCCAACGGTGAATTTATAGAACTTTTTACGAGCTTTTGAATGCTATACATACGATCCTTCTATAGTTTATAATAACAGAGCTTATTGATATCAAAGTTCACCAACCATTATTTCCAGAAAAACGCCTGCAAAGTTTGAAATTGCATTCTGCACGTTAGAGAAAACTAACTAAATAAAAAAAAGCAGTTACTCAAAGGCTGTTTGTTATGTAACCATTTCTACACTTTCGATATTTATGTCAAAGATTTTCGTGAAACCAATGTCCCTTTTTTTTTTTTTTTTTTTTTTTTTTTAATTATTATTATTATTATTATTATTATTATTATTATTACGTCTCTCCCACACCAACCTATTCCAAACAAATGTCTTGAGTAAATAAAGAGAAGGTAAACAAAAGATTGCCTTGATGCTGTAATACCCAGTCAATCTATAATAAGTAAATCACCTGTAGTGGTCTGCATCCTCTTGTTTCCATCTTCTTGCTTGGGTAGTCGTAGTTGGGTAGTTGCTCTTGTCGTAGTCCATACATGCTGTAAGGAAATACAGAGTGACGTATAAGATAATTTAACACCTATACCCTACCTACCTATACCTATATTCACAGTCTAATTATTATCACCATCATATATCCAAATAAAATATAGTCAATCTATAATAAGTAAATCACCTCTTGTTTCCTCTTGTTTCCATCTTCTTGCTTGGGTCCTCTTGTCGTAGTCCATACATGCTATAAGGGCATACAGAGTGACGTATAAGATAATAATAATAATAATGATACGTACTTCACAATTGAAAATCAGTCTTCTGGTTTTAAAGTTAAGATTTTTTTTAGGCCTAAATTATATCATTACTAAAACTCTATCTTCTACAATCCCAATTAAATCATCTTGCTGTGCAATTGAATAAACTCACAGAAAGTATATCTAAACTTTCACCGTCGCAAGTTTGAGAAATAGAAAGTTATACAAACATTTTTTTGTTATTTTTCAGATAAAAAAAAAAATAGCCATACGAAAACGATGGATTTTGTAAATTCCCAACGGTGAATTTATAGAACTTTTTACGAGCTTTTGAATGCTATACATACGATCCTTCTATAGTTTATAATAACAGAGCTTATTGATATCAAAGTTCACCAACCATTATTTCCAGAAAAACGCCTGCAAAGTTTGAGATTGCATTCTGCACGTTAGAGAAAACTAACTAAATAAAAAAAAGCAGTTACTCAAAGGCTGTTTGTTATGTAACCATTTCTACACTTTCGATATTTATGTCAATAATTTTCGTGAAACCAATGTCCCTTTTTTTTTTTTTTTTTTTTTTAATTATTATTATTATTATTATTATTATTATTATTATTATTATTATTATTATTATTATTACGTCTCTCCCACACCAACCTATTCCAAACAAATGTCTTGAGTAAATAAAGAGAAGGTAAACAAAAGATTGCCTTGATGCTGTAATACCCAGTCAATCTATAATAAGTAAATCACCTGTAGTGGTCTGCATCCTCTTGTTTCCATCTTCTTGCTTGGGTAGTCGTAGTTGGGTAGTTGCTCTTGTCGTAGTCCATACATGCTGTAAGGAAATACAGAGTGACGTATAAGATAATTTAACACCTATACCCTACCTACCTATACCTATACCCTACCTACCTATACCTATACCTATACCCTATCTACCTATACCTATACCTAACCTACCTACCTATACCTATACCTATACCCTACCTACAGTCGTGGTCAAATATAATCCTCCATATAGGGGTAACTCAGGTAAGAGTTTGACAGCTTCCATCCCTCTGTTCCTTAGCTAGATGATAAACTTTACAATAAATAGGTTAACTATCATCTTTTAATTTACTACAAGTAGCTACACACTATATATTTAATTAAAACAATAATATCATATTATGTGAACGTGAAAACATTAGACAGTAAATGGTTTGAGATACCCATAGTACCTAATTCTATACCTAATTCTATATTCACTGTCTAATTATTATCACCATCATATAATTATCCAAATAAAATAATATAGTCAATCTATAATAAATAAATCACCTCTTGTTTCCTCTTGTTTCCATCTTCTTGCTTGTGTCATCCTCTTGTTGAAGTCCATACATGCTATAAGGAAATACAGAGTGACGTATAAGATAATAATAATAACAAATCATGCCTCACTCTGCCTTAATCTCTCTCTCTCTCTCTCTCTCTCTCTCTACCTAATTCTATATTCACCGTCTCATTATTATCACCATCATCATAATATCCAGTAAGTAAGGAGGGAGTATGTAAAGGAGAGTAACATGAGAGGGAGGAGGGAGTAAGGAGGGAGTATGTAAAGGAGAGTAACATGAGAGGGAGGAGGGAGTAAGGAGGGAGTATGTAAAGGAGAGTAACATGAGAGGGAGTAGGGAGTAAGGAGGGAGTATGTAAAGGAGAGTAACATGAGAGGGAGTAGGGAGTAAGGAGGGAGTATGTAAAGGAGAGTAACATGAGAGGGAGTAGGGAGTAAGGAGGGAGTGTTGGAACAGGGAAGACTGGAGACTTTTCTGCCGTGGCCACCCCTTTGGGGGGAGGTCCCGGGGAGGGGGGGGGGGGAGGCGTCACACCTATGGATATAATAAGTAAATCACCTGTAGTGGTCTGCATCCTCTTGTTTCCATCTTCTTGCTTGGGTAGTCGTAGTTGGGTAGTTGCTCTTGTCGTAGTCCATACATGCTGTAAGGAAATACAGAGTGACGTATAAGATAATTTAACACCTATACCCTACCTACCTATACCTATATTCACAGTCTAATTATTATCACCATCATATATCCAAATAAAATATAGTCAATCTATAATAAGTAAATCACCTCTTGTTTCCTCTTGTTTCCTCTTGTTTCCATCTTCTTGCTTGGGTCCTCTTGTCGTAGTCCATACATGCTATAAGGGCATACAGAGTGACGTATAAGATAATAATAATAATAATGATACGTACTTCACAATTGAAAATCAGTCTTCTGGTTTTAAAGTTACGATTTTTTTTAGGCCTAAATTATATCATTACTAAAACTCTATCTTCTACAATCCCAATTAAATCATCTTGCTGTGCAATTGAATAAACTCACAGAAAGTATATCTAAACTTTCACCGTCGCAAGTTTGAGAAATAGAAAGTTATACAAACATTTTTTTGTTATTTTTTCCGATTAAAAAAAAAATAGCCATACGAAAACGATGGATTTTGTAAATTCCCAAAGGTGAATTTATAGAACTTTTTACGAGCTTTTGAATGCTATACATACGATCCTTCTATAGTTTATAATAACAGAGCTTATTGATATCAAAGTTCACCAACCATTATTTCCAGAAAAACGCCTGCAAAGTTTGAGATTGCATTCTGCACGTTAGAGAAAACTAACTAAATAAAAAAAAGCAGTTACTCAAAGGCTGTTTGTTATGTAACCATTTCTACACTTTCGATATTTATGTCAATTATTTTCGTGAAACCAATGTCCCTTTTTTTTTTTTTTTTTTTTTTTTTTTTTAATTATTATTATTATTATTATTATTATTATTACGTCTCTCCCACACCAACCTATTCCAAACAAATGTCTTGAGTAAATAAAGAGAAGGTAAACAAAAGATTGCCTTGATGCTGTAATACCCAGTCAATCTATAATAAGTAAATCACCTGTAGTGGTCTGCATCCTCTTGTTTCCATCTTCTTGCTTGGGTAGTCGTAGTTGGGTAGTTGCTCTTGTCGTAGTCCATACATGCTGTAAGGAAATACAGAGTGACGTATAAGATAATTTAACACCTATACCCTACCTACCTATACCTATATTCACAGTCTAATTATTATCACCATCATATATCCAAATAAAATATAGTCAATCTATAATAAGTAAATCACCTCTTGTTTCCTCTTGTTTCCTCTTGTTTCCATCTTCTTGCTTGGGTCCTCTTGTCGTAGTCCATACATGCTATAAGGGCATACAGAGTGACGTATAAGATAATAATAATAATAATGATACGTACTTCACAATTGAAAATCAGTCTTCTGGTTTTAAAGTTAAGATTTTTTTTAGGCCTAAATTATATCATTACTAAAACTCTATCTTCTACAATCCCAATTAAATCATCTTGCTGTGCAATTGAATAAACTCACAGAAAGTATATCTAAACTTTCACCGTCGCAAGTTTGAGAAATAGAAAGTTATACAAACATTTTTTTGTTATTTTTCCGATTAAAAAAAAAATAGCCATACGAAAACGATGGATTTTGTAAATTCCCAACGGTGAATTTATAGAACTTTTTACGAGCTTTTGAATGCTATACAAACGATCCTTCTATAGTTTATAATAACAGAGCTTATTGATATCAAAGTTCACCAACCATTATTTCCAGAAAAATGCCTGCAAAGTTTGAGATTGCATTCTGCACGTTAGAGAAAACTAACTAAATAAAAAAAAGCAGTTACTCAAAGGCTGTTTGTTATGTAACCATTTCTACACTTTCGATATTTATGTCAATTATTTTCGTGAAACCAATGTCCCTTTTTTTTTTTTTTTTTTTTTTTTTTTAATTATTATTATTATTATTATTATTATTATTACGTCTCTCCCACACCAACCTATTCCAAACAAATGTCTTGAGTAAATAAAGAGAAGGTAAACAAAAGATTGCCTTGATGCTGTAATACCCAGTCAATCTATAATAAGTAAATCACCTGTAGTGGTCTGCATCCTCTTGTTTCCATCTTCTTGCTTGGGTAGTCGTAGTTGGGTAGTTGCTCTTGTCGTAGTCCATACATGCTGTAAGGAAATACAGAGTGACGTATAAGATAATTTAACACCTATACCCTACCTACCTATACCTATATTCACAGTCTAATTATTATCACCATCATATATCCAAATAAAATATAGTCAATCTATAATAAGTAAATCACCTCTTGTTTCCTCTTGTTTCCTCTTGTTTCCATCTTCTTGCTTGGGTCCTCTTGTCGTAGTCCATACATGCTATAAGGGCATACAGAGTGACGTATAAGATAATAATAATAATAATGATACGTACTTCACAATTGAAAATCAGTCTTCTGGTTTTAAAGTTACGATTTTTTTTAGGCCTAAATTATATCATTACTAAAACTCTATCTTCTACAATCCCAATTAAATCATCTTGCTGTGCAATTGAATAAACTCACAGAAAGTATATCTAAACTTTCACCGTCGCAAGTTTGAGAAATAGAAAGTTATACAAACATTTTTTTGTTATTTTTCCGATTAAAAAAAAAATAGCCATACGAAAACGATGGATTTTGTAAATTCCCAACGGTGAATTTATAGAACTTTTTACGAGCTTTTGAATGCTATACATACGATCCTTCTATAGTTTATAATAACAGAGCTTATTGATATCAAAGTTCACCAACCATTATTTCCAGAAAAACGCCTGCAAAGTTTGAGATTGCATTCTGCACGTTAGAGAAAACTAACTAAATAAAAAAAAGCAGTTACTCAAAGGCTGTTTGTTATGTAACCATTTCTACACTTTCAATATTTATGTCATTGATTTGTGAAACCAATGTACTTTTTTTTTTTTTTTTTTTTTTTTTTTAATTATTATTATTATTATTATTATTATTATTATTATTATTATTATTATTACGTCTCTCCCACACCAACCTATTCCAAACAAATGTCTTGAGTAAATAAAGAGAAGGTAAACAAAAGATTGCCTTGATGCTGTAATACCCAGTCAATCTATAATAAGTAAATCACCTGTAGTGGTCAGCATCCTCTTGTTTCCATCTTCTTGCTTGGGTAGTCGTAGTTGGGTAGTTGCTCTTGTCGTAGTCCATACATGCTGTAAGGAAATACAGAGTGACGTATAAGATAATTTAACACCTATACCCTACCTACCTATACCTATATTCACAGTCTAATTATTATCACCATCATATATCCAAATAAAATATAGTCAATCTATAATAAGTAAATCACCTCTTGTTTCCTCTTGTTTCCTCTTGTTTCCATCTTCTTGCTTGGGTCCTCTTGTCGTAGTCCATACATGCTATAAGGGCATACAGAGTGACGTATAAGATAATAATAATAATAATGATACGTACTTCACAATTGAAAATCAGTCTTCTGGTTTTAAAGTTAAGATTTTTTTTAGGCCTAAATTATATCATTACTAAAACTCTATCTTCTACAATCCCAATTAAATCATCTTGCTGTGCAATTGAATAAACTCACAGAAAGTATATCTAAACTTTCACCGTCGCAAGTTTGAGAAATAGAAAGTTATACAAACATTTTTTTGTTATTTTTTCCGATTAAAAAAAAAATAGCCATACGAAAACGATGGATTTTGTAAATTCCCAACGGTGAATTTATAGAACTTTTTACGAGCTTTTGAATGCTATACATACGATCCTTCTATAGTTTATAATAACAGAGCTTATTGATATCAAAGTTCACCAACCATTATTTCCAGAAAAACGCCTGCAAAGTTTGAGATTGTATTCTGCACGTTAGAGAAAACTAACTAAATAAAAAAAAGCAGTTACTCAAAGGCTGTTTGTTATGTAACCATTTCTACACTTTCGATATTTATGTCAATTATTTTCGTGAAACCAATGTCCCTTTTTTTTTTTTTTTTTTTTTTTTTTTAATTATTATTATTATTATTATTATTATTATTATTATTATTATTACGTCTCTCCCACACCAACCTATTCCAAACAAATGTCTTGAGTAAATAAAGAGAAGGTAAACAAAAGATTGCCTTGATGCTGTAATACCCAGTCAATCTATAATAAGTAAATCACCTGTAGTGGTCTGCATCCTCTTGTTTCCATCTTCTTGCTTGGGTAGTCGTAGTTGGGTAGTTGCTCTTGTCGTAGTCCATACATGCTGTAAGGAAATACAGAGTGACGTATAAGATAATTTAACACCTATACCCTACCTACCTATACCTATATTCACAGTCTAATTATTATCACCATCATATATCCAAATCAAATATAGTCAATCTATAATAAGTAAATCACCTCTTGTTTCCTCTTGTTTCCATCTTCTTGCTTGGGTCCTCTTGTCGTAGTCCATACATGCTATAAGGGCATACAGAGTGACGTATAAGATAATAATAATAATAATGATACGTACTTCACAATTGAAAATCAGTCTTCTGGTTTTAAAGTTACGATTTTTTTTAGGCCTAAATTATATCATTACTAAAACTCTATCTTCTACAATCCCAATTAAATCATCTTGCTGTGCAATTGAATAAACTCACAGAAAGTATATCTAAACTTTCACCGTCGCAAGTTTGAGAAATAGAAAGTTATACAAACATTTTTTTGTTATTTTTCCGATTAAAAAAAAAATAGCCATACGAAAACGATGGATTTTGTAAATTCCCAACGGTGAATTTATAGAACTTTTTACGAGCTTTTGAATGCTATACATACGATCCTTCTATAGTTTATAATAACAGAGCTTATTGATATCAAAGTTCACCAACCATTATTTCCAGAAAAACGCCTGCAAAGTTTGAGATTGCATTCTGCACGTTAGAGAAAACTAACTAAATAAAAAAAAGCAGTTACTCAAAGGCTGTTTGTTATGTAACCATTTCTACACTTTCGATATTTATGTCAATTATTTTCGTGAAACCAATGTCCTTTTTTTTTTTTTTTTTTTTTTTTTTTTTAATTATTATTATTATTATTATTATTATTATTATTATTATTATTATTATTACGTCTCTCCCACACCAACCTATTCCAAACAAATGTCTTGAGTAAATAAAGAGAAGGTAAACAAAAGATTGCCTTGATGCTGTAATACCCAGTCAATCTATAATAAGTAAATCACCTGTAGTGGTCTGCATCCTCTTGTTTCCATCTTCTTGCTTGGGTAGTCGTAGTTGGGTAGTTGCTCTTGTCGTAGTCCATACATGCTGTAAGGAAATACAGAGTGACGTATAAGATAATTTAACACCTATACCCTACCTACCTATACCTATATTCACAGTCTAATTATTATCACCATCATATATCCAAATAAAATATAGTCAATCTATAATAAGTAAATCACCTCTTGTTTCCTCTTGTTTCCATCTTCTTGCTTGGGTCCTCTTGTCGTAGTCCATACATGCTATAAGGGCATACAGAGTGACGTATAAGATAATAATAATAATAATGATACGTACTTCACAATTGAAAATCAGTCTTCTGGTTTTAAAGTTAAGATTTTTTTTAGGCCTAAATTATATCATTACTAAAACTCTATCTTCTACAATCCCAATTAAATCATCTTGCTGTGCAATTGAATAAACTCACAGAAAGTATATCTAAACTTTCACCGTCGCAAGTTTGAGAAATAGAAAGTTATACAAACATTTTTTTGTTATTTTTTCCGATTAAAAAAAAAATAGCCATACGAAAACGATGGATTTTGTAAATTCCCAACGGTGAATTTATAGAACTTTTTACGAGCTTTTGAATGCTATACATACGATCCTTCTATAGTTTATAATAACAGAGCTTATTGATATCAAAGTTCACCAACCATTATTTCCAGAAAAACGCCTGCAAAGTTTGAGATTGCATTCTGCACGTTAGAGAAAACTAACTAAATAAAAAAAAGCAGTTACTCAAAGGCTGTTTGTTATGTAACCATTTCTACACTTTCGATATTTATGTCAATTATTTTCGTGAAACCAATGTCCCTTTTTTTTTTTTTTTTTTTTTTTTTTTAATTATTATTATTATTATTATTATTATTATTATTATTATTATTACGTCTCTCCCACACCAACCTATTCCAAACAAATGTCTTGAGTAAATAAAGAGAAGGTAAACAAAAGATTGCCTTGATGCTGTAATACCCAGTCAATCTATAATAAGTAAATCACCTGTAGTGGTCTGCATCCTCTTGTTTCCATCTTCTTGCTTGGGTAGTCGTAGTTGGGTAGTTGCTCTTGTCGTAGTCCATACATGCTGTAAGGAAATACAGAGTGACGTATAAGATAATTTAACACCTATACCCTACCTACCTATACCTATATTCACAGTCTAATTATTATCACCATCATATATCCAAATAAAATATAGTCAATCTATAATAAGTAAATCACCTCTTGTTTCCTCTTGTTTCCTCTTGTTTCCATCTTCTTGCTTGGGTCCTCTTGTCGTAGTCCATACATGCTATAAGGGCATACAGAGTGACGTATAAGATAATAATAATAATAATGATACGTACTTCACAATTGAAAATCAGTCTTCTGGTTTTAAAGTTAAGATTTTTTTTAGGCCTAAATTATATCATTACTAAAACTCTATCTTCTACAATCCCAATTAAATCATCTTGCTGTGCAATTGAATAAACTCACAGAAAGTATATCTAAACTTTCACCGTCGCAAGTTTGAGAAATAGAAAGTTATACAAACATTTTTTTGTTATTTTTCCGATAAAAAAAAAAATAGCCATACGAAAACGATGGATTTTGTAAATTCCCAACGGTGAATTTATAGAACTTTTTACGAGCTTTTGAATGCTATACATACGATCCTTCTATAGTTTATAATAACAGAGCTTATTGATATCAAAGTTCACCAACCATTATTTCCAGAAAAACGCCTGCAAAGTTTGAGATTGCATTCTGCACGTTAGAGAAAACTAACTAAATAAAAAAAAGCAGTTACTCAAAGGCTGTTTGTTATGTAACCATTTCTACACTTTCGATATTTATGTCAATAATTTTCGTGAAACCAATGTCCCTTTTTTTTTTTTTTTTTTTTTTAATTATTATTATTATTATTATTATTATTATTATTATTATTATTATTATTATTATTATTACGTCTCTCCCACACCAACCTATTCCAAACAAATGTCTTGAGTAAATAAAGAGAAGGTAAACAAAAGATTGCCTTGATGCTGTAATACCCAGTCAATCTATAATAAGTAAATCACCTGTAGTGGTCTGCATCCTCTTGTTTCCATCTTCTTGCTTGGGTAGTCGTAGTTGGGTAGTTGCTCTTGTCGTAGTCCATACATGCTGTAAGGAAATACAGAGTGACGTATAAGATAATTTAACACCTATACCCTACCTACCTATACCTATACCCTACCTACCTATACCTATACCTATACCCTATCTACCTATACCTATACCCTATCTACCTATACCTATACCTATACCTATACCCTACCTACAGTCGTGGTCAAATATAATCCTCCATATAGGGGTAACTCAGGTAAGAGTTTGACAGCTTCCATCCCTCTGTTCCTTAGCTAGATGATAAACTTTACAATAAATAGGTTAACTATCATCTTTTAATTTACTACAAGTAGCTACACACTATATATTTAATTAAAACAATAATATCATATTATGTGAACGTGAAAACATTAGACAGTAAATGGTTTGAGATACCCATAGTACCTAATTCTATACCTAATTCTATATTCACTGTCTAATTATTATCACCATCATATAATTATCCAAATAAAATAATATAGTCAATCTATAATAAATAAATCACCTCTTGTTTCCTCTTGTTTCCATCTTCTTGCTTGTGTCATCCTCTTGTTGAAGTCCATACATGCTATAAGGAAATACAGAGTGACGTATAAGATAATAATAATAACAAATCATGCCTCACTCTGCCTTAATCTCTCTCTCTCTCTCTCTCTCTCTCTCTCTCTCTCTACCTAATTCTATATTCACCGTCTCATTATTATCACCATCATCATAATATCCAGTAAGTAAGGAGGGAGTATGTAAAGGAGAGTAACATGAGAGGGAGGAGGGAGTAAGGAGGGAGTATGTAAAGGAGAGTAACATGAGAGGGAGGAGGGAGTAAGGAGGGAGTATGTAAAGGAGAGTAACATGAGAGGGAGTAGGGAGTAAGGAGGGAGTATGTAAAGGAGAGTAACATGAGAGGGAGTAGGGAGTAAGGAGGGAGTATGTAAAGGAGAGTAACATGAGAGGGAGTAGGGAGTAAGGAGGGAGTGTTGGAACAGGGAAGACTGGAGACTTTTCTGCCGTGGCCACCCCTTTGGGGGGAGGTCCCGGGGAGGGGGGGGGGGAGGCGTCACACCTATGGATATAATAAGTAAATCACCTGTAGTGGTCTGCATCCTCTTGTTTCCATCTTCTTGCTTGGGTAGTCGTAGTTGGGTAGTTGCTCTTGTCGTAGTCCATACATGCTGTAAGGAAATACAGAGTGACGTATAAGATAATTTAACACCTATACCCTACCTACCTATACCTATATTCACAGTCTAATTATTATCACCATCATATATCCAAATAAAATATAGTCAATCTATAATAAGTAAATCACCTCTTGTTTCCTCTTGTTTCCTCTTGTTTCCATCTTCTTGCTTGGGTCCTCTTGTCGTAGTCCATACATGCTATAAGGGCATACAGAGTGACGTATAAGATAATAATAATAATAATAATGATACGTACTTCACAATTGAAAATCAGTCTTCTGGTTTTAAAGTTACGATTTTTTTTAGGCCTAAATTATATCATTACTAAAACTCTATCTTCTACAATCCCAATTAAATCATCTTGCTGTGCAATTGAATAAACTCACAGAAAGTATATCTAAACTTTCACCGTCGCAAGTTTGAGAAATAGAAAGTTATACAAACATTTTTTTGTTATTTTTTCCGATTAAAAAAAAAATAGCCATACGAAAACGATGGATTTTGTAAATTCCCAAAGGTGAATTTATAGAACTTTTTACGAGCTTTTGAATGCTATACATACGATCCTTCTATAGTTTATAATAACAGAGCTTATTGATATCAAAGTTCACCAACCATTATTTCCAGAAAAACGCCTGCAAAGTTTGAGATTGCATTCTGCACGTTAGAGAAAACTAACTAAATAAAAAAAAGCAGTTACTCAAAGGCTGTTTGTTATGTAACCATTTCTACACTTTCGATATTTATGTCAATGATTTTCGTGAAACCAATGTCCCTTTTTTTTTTTTTTTTTTTTTTTTTTTTTAATTATTATTATTATTATTATTATTATTATTATTATTATTATTATTATTATTACGTCTCTCCCACACCAACCTATTCCAAACAAATGTCTTGAGTAAATAAAGAGAAGGTAAACAAAAGATTGCCTTGATGCTGTAATACCCAGTCAATCTATAATAAGTAAATCACCTGTAGTGGTCTGCATCCTCTTGTTTCCATCTTCTTGCTTGGGTAGTCGTAGTTGGGTAGTTGCTCTTGTCGTAGTCCATACATGCTGTAAGGAAATACAGAGTGACGTATAAGATAATTTAACACCTATACCCTACCTACCTATACCTATACCCTACCTACCTATACCTATACCTATACCCTATCTACCTATACCTATACCTAACCTACCTACCTATACCTATACCTATACCCTACCTACAGTCATGGTCAAATATAATCCTCCATATAGGGGTAACTCAGGTAAGAGTTTGACAGCTTCCATCCCTCTGTTCCTTAGCTAGATGATAAACTTTACAATAAATAGGTTAACTATCATCTTTTAATTTACTACAAGTAGCTACACACTATATATTTAATTAAAACAATAATATCATATTATGTGAACGTGAAAACATTAGACAGTAAATGGTTTGAGATACCCATAGTACCTAATTCTATACCTAATTCTATATTCACTGTCTAATTATTATCACCATCATATAATTATCCAAATAAAATAATATTGTCAATCTATAATAAATAAATCACCTCTTGTTTCCTCTTGTTTCCATCTTCTTGCTTGTGTCATCCTCTTGTTGAAGTCCATACATGCTATAAGGAAATACAGAGTGACGTATAAGATAATAATAATAACAAATCATGCCTCACTCTGCCTTAATCTCTCTCTCTCTCTCTCTCTCTCTCTCTCTCTCTCTCTCTCTCTACCTAATTCTATATTCACCGTCTCATTATTATCACCATCATCATAATATCCAGTAAGTAAGGAGGGAGTATGTAAAGGAGAGTAACATGAGAGGGAGTAGGGAGTAAGGAGGGAGTATGTAAAGGAGAGTAACATGAGAGGGAGGAGGGAGTAAGGAGGGAGTATGTAAAGGAGAGTAACATGAGAGGGAGTAGGGAGTAAGGAGGGAGTATGTAAAGGAGAGTAACATGAGAGGGAGTAGGGAGTAAGGAGGGAGTATGTAAAGGAGAGTAACATGAGAGGGAGGAGGGAGTAAGGAGGGAGTATGTAAAGGAGAGTAACATGAGAGGGAGGAGGGAGTAAGGAGGGAGTATGTAAAGGAGAGTAACATGAGAGGGAGGAGGGAGTAAGGAGGGAGTATGTAAAGAAGAGTAACATGAGAGGGAGTAGGGAGTAAGGAGGGAGTATGTAAAGGAGAGTAACATGAGAGGGAGTAGGGAGTAAGGAGGGAGTATGTAAAGGAGAGTAACATGAGAGGGAGTAGGGAGTAAGGAGGGAGTGTTGGAACAGGGAAGACTGGAGACTTTTCTGCCGTGGCCACCCCTTTGGGGGGAGGTCCCGGGGAGGGGGGGGGGGAGGTCCCGGGGAGGGGGGGGGGGGAGGCGTCACACCTATGGATATAATAAGTAAATCACCTGTAGTGGTCTGCATCCTCTTGTTTCCATCTTCTTGCTTGGGTAGTCGTAGTTGGGTAGTTGCTCTTGTCGTAGTCCATACATGCTGTAAGGAAATACAGAGTGACGTATAAGATAATTTAACACCTATACCCTACCTACCTATACCTATATTCACAGTCTAATTATTATCACCATCATATATCCAAATCAAATATAGTCAATCTATAATAAGTAAATCACCTCTTGTTTCCTCTTGTTTCCTCTTGTTTCCATCTTCTTG
>JAWZYT010002321.1:102500-142500 GCA_034508575.1 Petrolisthes manimaculis
GTAACTAAATGATTAATTACAGTAACTAAACGATTAATTACAGTAACTAAATGATTAATTACAGTAACTAAATGATTAATTACAGTAACTAAATGATTAATTACAGTAACTAAATGATTAATTACAGTAACTAAATGATAACAGAATATTATTATTATTATTATTATTATTACAAAATAAATACTAATAAATATAATTATATACTCACCAAATCGTATCCCATCTCCTGGTAGGCCTAGGTGGGGGTAGGCCTAGGTGGTGGTAGGCCTAGGTGGTGGTAGGCCTAGGTGGGGGTAGGCCTAGGTGGGGGTAGGCCTAGGTGGTGGTGATGACGTCAGAATTTAATTGAAATATGTATTTCACAAATAAATTCGAATTAAATAATGCAGTAGTAGTGTGTGTGTGTGTGTGTGTGTGTGTGTGTGTGTGTGTGTGTGTGTGTGTGTGTGTTATTGTTTTAAGTAGTGTGTGTGTGTGTGTTATTGTTTTAAGTAGTGTGTGTGTGTGTGTGTGTGTTATTGTTTTAAGTAGTGTGTGTGTGTGTGTGTGTGTGTTATTGTTTTAAGTAGTGTGTGTGTGTGTGTTATTGTTTTAAGTAGTGTGTGTGTGTGTGTGTGTGTTATTGTTTTAAGTAGTGTGTGTGTGTGTGTGTGTTATTGTTTTAGGTAGTACGTAGCTGTTTCTAGTAAATTAAAAGATGGTAGTTAACGTGTGTGTGTGTGTGTATTATTGTTTTAAGTAGGGGGGGGGGACTGGGGGGTGCAGCAATAAAGGGGACAGGCTTGGGGGGGACTGGGGGGTGCAGCAATAAAGGAAACGGGCTTATTTACAATAGTTATTTTTTAAGTTAGAGGAAATATTCGTAAACACTTTTAACACGAATAAACCCAAAATTAAATAAATTAGGCCATAATTAATTCAATAAATATATCACTTCAATAAACCCAAAATTAAATAAATTAGGCCATAATTAATTCAATAAATATATCACTAATAAACCCAAAATTAAATAAATTAGGCCATAATTAATTCAATAAATATATCACTTCAATAAACCCAAAATTAAATAAATTAGGCCATAATTAATTCAATAAATATATCACTAATAAACCCAAAATTAAATTAGATTAGGTCATAATTAATTCAATAAATATATCACTTCAATAAACCCAAAATTAAATAAATTAGACCATAATTCACTAAATATATCACTTCAATAAACCCAAAATTAAATAAATTAGACCATAATTAATTCAATAAATATATCACGAATAAACCCAAAATTAAATAAATTAGGTCATAATTAATTCACTAAATATATCACTTCAATAAATAAATAATCTCTACTTAATCCTGATTGAAGTTTGAATACGAATTAACCCAAAATTAAATTAGATTAAGCCAAAATTAATTTATTAAATATATCCCTTCAATAAATAAATAATTCACTAAATATATCACTTCAATAAATAAATAATCCAATAAATATATCACTTCAATAAATAAATAATTCACTAAATATATCACTTCAATAAATAAATAATTCATTAAATATATCCCTTCAATAAATAAATAATTCATTAAATATATCACTTCAATAAATAAATAATTCACTAAATATATCACTTCAATAAATAAATAATCCAATACTTAATCCTGGTTGAGGTTCTGTTAACCCTGTGATGGTCGGCGGTGAACTGAACTAATCGCCGACTAGATTACTCCCTCACCGACACACACACACACACACACACCGACACACACACAGACACACACACAGACACACACACAGACACACACACACACACTGATACCGAGACCCCGACACACCGACGCATGTATGTGTATGTATGTATGTATGTATGTATGTATGTATGTGTATGTGTATGTGTATGTGTATGTGTATGTATGTATGTATGTATGTATGTAGTGAAATAATACACACACATACACACACACACACACACACACACCGACACACACACACGAGAGGAGAGTTGAGAGAGGAGGTTGTCGATGTGTGTAAATTATGAGTTAACATTTTTAGTTCTCCGAACCTTAGTTTTATACCTAGATCAATCATTTTTTTACCCTATATGCAGGGATAGGTGATGCATCTATCCTATAAATTTCATCAACGTATCTCTTATAGATTTTGTGTAAAACGGTAATTACCTGTGATGTGATGTAGTGAGATAATTGGAGGTTAGCGAGTGCTTCAAATATAATTATCATTCGGTTTCAGCCAATCACCGATAATGTTAAGAGTGTGTGTGTGTGTGTGTGTGTTTAGAGAGAGAGAGAGAGAGAGAGAGAGAGAAAAATAAATATCCACCAACACACACACACACGTACACGTACACACACACACACACACACAGCCAATCACCGATAATGTTAGAGAGTGTGTGTGTGTGTGTGTGTGTTTACAGAGAGAGAGAGAGAGAGAGAAATAAATATCCACCAACACACACACACACGTACACACACACACACACACACACACACACGTCTCGTGAAAAAAACTAGTCCCCTAAAAACCTATATATTTAACCATTTCAACAATTTCTTTCTCCCAGGTGTATTCTCTAGTTATATTTAAGGATTAACTATTATATTTAACATTCCTATACATTATCTTTAGCCTCAGCCACATAGAATACAATTATTCCCAATATTAATTTTAACACAAATATTTTTCCGCCAACGAAAATATCTCGTCTTTTTTTTTTTTTTTTTTTTTTTTTTTTTTTTTTTTTACCCTACACCTCACTTAACTAATTTTCTAAGTAATTTACCCGTAAAAATGCTGGTATTTTATGGAGAGTGAAGTTAGTAATTATATATTAATTATATATATATTAGTTATACAGGAAATATTCGTAAACACTTTTAACACGAATAAACCCAAAATTAAATTAGGCCACAATAAATTCAATAAATATATCACTTCAATAAACCCAAAATTAAATTAAGCCAAAATTAATTCAATAAATATATCACTTCAATAAACCCAAAATTAAATAAATTACGCCATAATTAATTCACTAAATATATCACTAATAAACCCAAAAATAAATTAGATTACTCCCTCACCGACACACACACACACACACACCGACACACACACACACACACACACACCGAGACACACACTGACACACCGATACTGATACACCGATACCCCGACGCATGTATGTGTATGTATGTATGTGTATTTATTAGATGGGATGGAGAAAGTAATGAATGTGTGTATGTATGTATGTGTATGTATGATGTGATGTAGTCAGATAATACATACACATACACACACACCGACACACACACACACCGACACACACACACACACACACACGAGAGGAGAGTTGGGAGAGGTTGTCGGTGTGTGTAAATTATGAGTTAACATTTTTAGTTCTCCGAACCTTAGTTTTATACCTAGATCAATCATTTTTTTACCCTATATGCAGGGATAGGTGATGCATCTATCCTATAAATTTCATCAACGTATCTCTTATAGATTTTGTGTAAAACGGTAATTACCTGTGATGTGATGTAGTCAGATAATTGGAGGTTAGCGAGTGCTTCAAATATAATTATCATTCGGTTTCAGCCAATCACCGATAATGTTAGTGTGTGTGTGTGTGTGTGTGTTTAGAGAGAGAGAGAGAGAGAGAAATAAATATCCACCAACACACACACACACACAAACGTACACACACACACACGTACACACACACACACACACACGTCTCGTGAAAAAAACTAGTCCCCTAAAAACCTATATATTTAACCATTTCAACAATTTCTTTCTCCCAGGTGTATTCTCTAGTTATATTTAAGGATTAACTACTATATTTAACATTCCTATACATTATTTTTAGCCTCAGCCACATAGAATACAATTATTCCTAATATTAATTTTAACACAAATATTTTTCCGCCAACGAAAATATCTCGTCTTTTTTTTTTTTTTTTTTTTTTTTTTTTTTTTTTACCCTACACCTCACTTAACTAATTTTCTAAGTAATTTACCCGTAAAAATGCTGGTATTTTATGGAGAGTGAAGTTAGTAATTATATATTAATTATATATATATATATATTAGTTAGAGGAAATATTCGTAAACACTTTTAACACGAATAAACCCAAAATTAAATAAATTAGGCCATAATTAATTCAATAAATATATCACTTCAATAAACCCAAAATTAAATAAATTACGCCACAATTAATTCAATAAATATATCACTAATAAACCCAAAATTAAATTAGATTAGACCATAATTAATTCACTAAATATATCACTTCAATAAATAAATAATCTCTACTTAATCCTGATTGAAGTTTGAATACGAATAAACCCAAAATTAAATTAGATTAAGCCGTAATTAATTCAATAAATATATCACTTCAACAAACCCAAAATTAAATAAATTAGGCCATAATTAATTCAATAAATATATCACTAATAAACCCAAAATTAAATTAGATTACGCCATAATTAATTCACTAAATAATAATAAATAATAAATAATAAATAATAATAAATAAATAATAAATAATCCAATACTTAATCCTGGTTGAGGTTCTGTTAACACTGTGATGGTCGGAGGTAAACTGAACTAACAGCCGGCTAGATTACTCCCTCACCGACACACACACACACACACACACCAACACACGAGAGGAGAGTTGGGAGAGGAGGTTGTCGGTGTGTGTAAATTATGAGTTAACATTTTTAGTTCTCCTAACCTTAGTTTTATACCTAGATTAATCATTTTTTTACCCTATATGCAGGGATAGGTGATGCATCTATCCTATAAATTTCATCAACGTATCTCTTATAGATTTTGTGTAAAACGGTAATTAGTGAGATAATTGGAGGTTAGCGAGTGCTTCAAATATTACCACGAAACACAACTTATATAGAAGGAGCTTGTTTGGGGGGGACTGGGGGGTGCGGCAATAAGGGGACAGGCTTGGGGTGGGTAGAAAGCCTGTCCCCCTATTCCCGCACCCCTCTAACACTCACAAACCCCCAAGCCTGTCCCCCTATTCCCACACACCCCAAACCTGTGTGTGAACTAGACTCGTGATACATAATTTCTGAGCAGAGTGTGAGGAACAGAAAGCTTCGAATCACCTGCTATTGCTCACTCCCCCATGTTCGTATATAGTGTGTGTGTGTGTGTGTGTGTGTGTGAATATCCACTCTCCAGCCACATACTAAAACTCTCTCTCTCTCTCTCTCTCTCTCTCTCTCTCTCTGTGTGTGTGTGTGTGTATTCTCCAGCCACATACACCGACACACGTACACACACACACACACACACACACGTACACACACACACACACACACACACACACGTACACACACACACACACACACGTTCTCAGTTCTTTTTCCACAAACCAAAATTTTGACCGACTCAAAAATTTCAAAAATCCATATATGTCAATTTTGAGTAATGGATATGAGAGGGGGGATAATTTTGAGGGGGGTGTTACTCCAAGGGGGGGGGAGAAATTTGCCCCGTTTTGCTCTCAGATTCACCGTTTTCGAGATATATGCAAATTTGTATCCAAAATTTTGAGTTAAATTTTGAGTGGGTAAATATATATGGATTTTGATGAGATTTGGTGAGAAGGGAGAATATAACATTAGGTAAAACTAACTTTTTCAGATTTATTCTATTGTTTATATTTTCAGAGTTATAAACGTTTTTTAGAGTTGGAATTTTAATCCAAAAAAACGCTCATAGGTCAAAATATTTTCGTTATAAATCAAAATTAAAAACGGAATTCTGTGTCAATTAATAAACTCTACCTTCACACTTCAAAATTATCCCCCCTCTCATATCCATTACTCAAAATTGACGTATATGGATTTTTGACATTTTGAGTCGGTCAAAATTTTGGTTTCTGAAAAACTTGTCATGTTGGAGTTACATACATACATACACACATACACACCTAGTAAGTACACATGCACCTTTCAAGTTAACTCGTTATGACGAAAAAAAATTAATATAAAAAAAAAAAAGTTAATTAATAAAAAAAATATATATAAAAAAAAATATTATCATTATTATTATTATTATTATTATTATTTTATTTTTTTAATTAATATTTTTTTGTTTAATATTTTTTTTTTTTATTATTATTATTATTAATTATTATCGTCGTCGTCATTTATTTATTTATTAATTTTTAATAATTAGTTATTATTATTATTTTTTAATAAATTATTTGTATATTTTTTTTATTAATTAATTATTTAAAAAAAAAATTCTATCGTCGTCGTAGCCGCCGCCGCCGCCACCACACCGCCGCCGTCACCACACCGCCGCCGCCACCACCACACCGCCGCCGTCACCACGCCGTCGCCGCCGCCGCCGCCGCCGATTAACCCAAACATAACGAGTTAACTTGAGAGGTGCATGTGTACTTACTAGGGCTGCGTTCAGCAGGCTGCAGGCTGGCACCAGGCTGGCAGGCTGACGCACCAAAAACAAACACTGGTAAACACGAGACATTATCTACAAAACACATAAAGGCAATATTATTTTGAAGTTTCCTGAGTGAGTTCCCTAATCCGTAACATTGGAGGGAAATGTTTATTAATGTTTATAAACAAAGGAACATCAACCCGGGTTGGTGGTGGGTGTGTTCTATTTACACCAGACAACCCGGGTCTTTATCACCAACCCAGGTTGACAACCCGGGTTTTTCCCGCCAACCCGGGTTGCCAACCCGGGTTTTTCCCGCCAACCCGGGTTGATCAAGTGGCATAAATAGAAGACACCTTTATAATACAATAACAAACTCAAATATCATAGTTTACACACATACATACATACACACCCCTACCGTACACACATAGACACCGTACACACACACACTCCCCGTACACGCACACAAACCTACCGTACACACACACACATTCCTCCCACCAACCTCTTTACTTCACTCACTACCTACGTGTAAACTAAAATGCCTAGAAACTTATACTTAGTTTCATTTTAAGCAGCAACTCTTCCTCTTTCCAATGAGACTATCCTCAGCTGTCTAGGACTACTGGTTACAAAGATATCATGTGAGGAATACACATATGTAAAAAAATTTCCTCTCTCTTACATACGCGTACACACACATTTCTCTCTCTCTCCCTGTCGGTCTATTACATTCACTCTTTCTCTCTAAACTACAATGCCTAGAAACTTATATTTAGTTTCATTTTAAGCAACAACTCTTCCTCTTTCCAATGAGACTATCCACAGCTGCCTAGGACTACTGGCTACGAAGATATCATGTGAGGAATACACATATGTAATTTATGTTTTGGCCCGAGCGAGGCGTCCATGAGTGGTGGGGTTGACAGTGGTGGAGTTGCCAAGTAACTATTATTATTATTGTTATTATTATTATTATTATTATTATTATTATTATTTATATGTCCCCCCTACGCCCGCACATCCTTAATTAAATCCCCAAGCATGTCCCCTTATTCCCGCACCCCCTGAAACCCCCCCAGGCCTGTCCCCTACTCTAGCACCCCCTTGGAGAGAGAGAGAGAGAGAGAGAGAGAGAGAGTTAAGGTGGCGGCACATCATAACTCGGCCATCACTCCGTTAACCAACTTCCAAATTAAATCCGCTGGCGTTCACACGCAATCCTTCAGTTAGTTACCCCGGGAACCGGGGTAACTAACTGAAAGATTGCGTGTGATCGCCAGCGGATTTAACAGGGAACCGGATTTAACCGGGAACCGGGGTAACTAACAGCCGTTTTCTCAGTCGCTCCACCGCGCGCCCGAGCCCCGAGAATTAGCACCCGCGCGTGTTTTGGTTTTCTCAGTGGTGTTTCTGAGCCTTCCGCGCCCTCTTTCCGACCGCATTATTGGAACAATCGGGCGCCTGGGGTATGAAGCTTTACCACCTCCCAGTGCTCGCCCGAGTCAGTCAGCATGCACTATAAATAATATCTATTTCATAACAAAGCATATTACTTTCTTCTTAAATCGGTCAGAGAAGTACCATAAATGTTATTTACAAGATATAATGCTTGTAATTAGTATATTTTTGGAATACCTAAGCATTTACAAGAATATTGTGGTACCTTCACAAATTATAGCCAACAACAACAACAGCGAGGCCCTGTCAACTAAATTCCAGTTGAATTCCTGCATCATCAGTTAAAAAACAATGGTAAATACTTACTGATTTCTATATATGCCATTCATGAGATGATGAAAGTACAATATTAAGTTTCCAGCTAATGATACATTAAGTGATATATTTATTTATGGTTCGTGTGTACTGTAATCTAATTAAACAAAACATACTTGAAATACTTTAACTTAATGGTATAAATCCACATTTTCAGGACGTCCTGCACGAGATCTTTGCTGGAATATTGGTTGAGCTTGATGATGAGTTACAGCCAAGAAGGTTACCCACAATTGTGCCATGACATACATAACATATTATGCTGGCCATGAGCAGCCCTCTGCGGGACCTCTAACTTGAACTGCTGTATAGAGTACAATACTTTAAAACTTATGCTCCAGGATGGGTCTTTGAATGATGCGCTATATATTCTCAGATAGTGTAAATATTCATACATAAATGCTTTTTGACATATTGTGAATCTTAGATAATACAGTTGACTGATGTTTGACAACAATTTACAGGGCAAGTCACTTGGCAAGGTTGGTCAACTTCTTCCAGGCTTCAGTAAAGCTGATGCCAGAAATTTACCAAGAGTAGATATCTTTATGATTGTAGGGTTCTTTCAAGAGCTCCGTCATCCAGCCATGAAACACATCAAGATGCAAAGGTATGTACAGTAAAGAAAAGAATATAGTTAAGTCATTACCTGTAGGTAGGAACTGTCAGGCAAAGGAAAATTATTGGACGAACTATGAAAAAAGGTCAGATTTAGCAAACTAATCTGCACTAAATTATACTAACTTAACCAGTAAATGTAAAGTTTCACTTGAAAATAATAATCAGGAAATGGTATAGTCAGAATGTGTGTTCTGTGACAACACTTGCTTGATATCCCATACAGAGAGAGCAGGACTTGAAAGTGGAGGGAAATTGAAAAGTAAAGTAATTAAAAGAAATAATAATAATAAGTGAAAATGTAATCATAATGACCAAAGCTAACCTAACCTAATGTAAACTGGGGCAGACCGTAGCCCGTCAAAATTCACAAAAGAATATTCATGCCATTTTATGTAGATGATGGACCAATAACTGCAGTCATTATAATCCTATTTTGTCTCCATATACAGATTAACACATGCATGCATGAATTTAGCAGATTGAGTATACTTTACTTTACTTTGTTCTTCTGTATCTCATGTTATTACTGTATTGATTGTACTGTGTAATGTTATGATTTCTAGGTTGCCTTTACTTCTGATTATTTGCAAAGAGGGTAGGGCTTGAAAGTGGAGGGAAATTGACAAGTAAATTAAATTTTTAAAATAATAATGGGGACTGGGGCAGAGTATAGGGAAACTGATGGCTGGGCAACACCGTAGCCCGTCAAAATTCACATAAGAATACTTATGCCATTTTATGTAGATGATGGACCAGGAACTGCAAAGTCATTATAATAATTTTCTTCCTCCTTTTTCAGACTGGTTAGTCACAATAGTTTATGCAGGTAATGCTGAAGATTAACCTTAACTTTATTTTTAGGTCTGCTGGTGAGGACTATGGCGATGATGCCGTCGGGTACGTGCAGTTAAGACGAGCTGATGGAGTCTGCCAAGTTGCTGGCCGCATCACACCTGAGCACAGAGTTTCCTCCAAACCATACCGTGTTGTTGTCAAGATTAATGAAACTACAGAAAAAGTTGTTGATGCCAAATGTATGGACTGTGCAGCAGCAGAGGGCTATTGTAAACATGCAACAGCATTTTTAGGCTGGCTTGCAAGGCGTAGTTCTGAAAAGTCTGTGACATCATCTACCTCATATTGGAAAAAGGCCCAGTTATCCAATGTAGCAGTTGAAACAAAGGAAGCTGCCCTGGAAGTAATACGTGCCAAACCCAGAAAAAAGCAAAAAACAGAGTACGCTGCCCATGGCCGGTTTCTTACTGCCGTATTAGAAAAGACTCCTGAAGGTACAACAGGTCTTGTTTTGGATCACCTTGCTATTAAGCCGCATAAAGGTGAAGAGCTATATAGGCATTGATCGTCTTCTGCAGGAATTTTTAAAAGTCCACATTGGAGAACCCGATTGTGGACAGTTGTTGCAGTTTTGTAAATAGAAGATGACTGTGGAGCTTTGTGAATTAATAAGTAAAGATACTATTTCACAAGCAAAGTCACCACTATGGCATGCTGTAAGGTTTGCGCGTGTGACAGCTTCCAAGGCATATGATGCAGCTCATAGTTCTGGGAAAACAAGTTCATTAGTTATGTCAGTGATTGGTGCTGCTAAACTTAAGGACACTGTTGCAATGAGGAGAGGTAGAGAGTTAGAACCTTTTGTACTTAAGGAAGTTGCATTGCATATAGGGGTAATTAACCACACAGGCATTTTCCTCACACCAAGACATCCTGTTATGGCTGCATCACCTGATGGCATCACTGAGGATGGTCAATGTATTGTGGAAGTGAAGTGTCCAACAACCAAAAAATCCTTTCGGAAATATATTAAGGAAGACGGATCTGTGGCAGCAAAACACTTGGCACAAGTGCAAATGCTGATGCACATAACATGTAAAAAACAGGCTTACTTCTGTGTGGCACAACCTGATTTTGAACTGACAAAGTGTGTGAAAATAGTTAAAGTAATATATGATTCAGGTTATTGTGAATGCCTCATGCAAAAATGTCAGCAATTTTGGGAAAATACTGTATTCCTTGAGCTCTGCAGATCATATATGTCATGAAACGTCTCATTAATGATAACCTGGCAATATACTGTATATTATTCCATCTTGGACCTCCCCTCCAGGGTGTGGCAATAGTAGATTGTTACATTTTGCATCTAACTAGTGCACCCTATTCAAAAATGAAAATATATATTAAAGGAATAATATTTGGGAAACAGTGTTTTATTTTGACAATAAACTTGAGGTAATAGCTTAATGTGGGTGAGACAACATTACAGGAGACATATATTTATATTTATTGTTGCAAAGTCAAATTATCAAATAACTAAGTTTATAATTTATGAACAACTTAAAGCTTTTTACTTGCACTACTTCTTGAACACGATAATTATTTTACTATTACTCAAGTACATTTTGAGTACTATTTGGTAAGGGTTACAGTACTGTTACTGAATCGGTGTTGGATATTTTATACAACCATTTATATTTTACAAATCCGTTCCTGGAGATTCACCAAACCACAAGCTATAGAGACAATATTATCCAGTAAATCCATCATTGAAAGAGGAATACATGAATGCATACCAAGGAGTTTATAAATTCTGATTCTTCTTATAACTCTCAACATGAATCCTCAAACCAGCAACAATTTTCATATTGAGTACTATTCTGGTTGATAACTGTTCACCTTGGCTCACACTAGCAAGACGTGCCAGATGACATCCTCTGGCAGCCAGATCAGCTTCCACTTCTTTAAAGCCTCGATCAGCCAGTACAGTTGAACCTGGTCTCAAACAGTCCAAGTAACCTGATCCCCTTAACAACTCCATATCACTGCACCTACCAGGCTTACCAGTAGATATGAAATTAATTACTCCATCAGGAGTTATGGACACTAGATACTTCACAGTATTACATTTCTTGTAATCTGACCAAGTCATACTCTGTGTCATGGCAGATAATGGCTTCTCTATTTGTATTTCAAAACAGTCAATGATACTTTCCACCTTATGATGGTAAGCTTTAAAAGAGTGTGGAAGCCTTTTCCTAATGGTCTCAGATGATGGCCAGAAAATCAACTCTTTCAAACACCCACTTATGACAGGTATGAAGCGAGTAAGGCTTCGACTAACACAGCTCTTGTTGAACACCAAACCTGTCTGTAATCATATACCCTGGCAGCCTCTCCTGTACCAATAGTCATCAACACAATTAATATTACATCTCTGCTTGAAATAATTTGTACCCTTTCTTTGTAGGATACATGACTACAGAGATCATCTAAAATATACAAATGTTGCTTGTGTAATCCAATGTATTCCATTGGATGTTTCAATATTAATTTTCTTGTTGTGTACAGAAGTAAGTTTCTCAAATTTTCATCATGGTCACTACTGGAAGAAGTGTCTGATGGTACGTAGTGTTTACTTTTATTATGATCCATATCACTACCTTCTGACGTGGAAACTGAATCCGCAGATGTACTTTCTGTTTTCTTCATCTCGTCCACCTCGTCTGGACCATCGGTGTTGTTCATTGCATCTGCTTGCACTGGTTGAACTTGCATCCCCTTAGATCTTTTTCTTGAATTTACCTGGAAGCAAAGTGACAATAAATCAAAATGTATTAACCATGACATTGAAAAGGGCATTTTTAAATTTTTGTTGGGGTGTCTTAATAATTAGATAGTTAGTAGGACTCTCCATTCTGCAATTTTCAGTGGTGCATTTGAACAACCAGAAGATAACTAAAGTCTAAGGTGAGGAAGTTATATTCAGTGGCAAAGGGTAACTCTGTTGACACATTAAGACCAAATAAAATTAGTGTCTGTAATAGTAAAATAATATCCTGTTATCCATTGCTATTACTGACAGAATTTTTTACTCTTATTACTCAATGAACTACCGGTACTATTTCCCCATGTCTATCTATGACCTCTTCCTTTGATAATAACCTTACTGTATTCATCAATCACTACAAGAAGTGTGATTTTCAAACAAGGAATACACAGTACTTATATTATACTGTACGGTAGAATGTGTCATTATGATCAGGTGAACAACATGTGTTACCTGCACTTGTATTCCAATGTCCTTTGTAGAAGGGATGAGTGGCTGAGGATCAATATGCCCATCATGCTCCATCCTCTGATCTTCAGGGTCTGGCCAAGATGCTGGATCTGTTGTAAAAGAGGACATGATAAACATTTGCCTATAACTTATGACCCAGACACACTGGGTCTTTATGATCTAATAATAACCACTTCCAACCTGCAGGTCATGTGTGCAATCAGTATTTTATCTATTACATAAAAAGAAAGCTATCTTCACATAAGAAAATGCTGTCATGTGTTACACTGCAAGGGTTATGGCGTCCCTTCAGCCCCAGCCAATCCTTTTCAGTTCTTCAAGTATCCGTCCATTCCACTTCTTTCCTTGGTACTTACTGTCCCACCTCTCTATCACCCCTTCCCACTGGTGAGGGCTGGTTCTATTCAGAAATGATGAACCTGGCATCCTCTACCACACCCTGGCCTGTTATGTCTGTCTCTCTTACTATTTCTCATTCCTTTTGGGTAGCTGACGAGATTGCCCGATTGTGTGTCACAACAAGGAACACTACAGACGGTGGTAATGTTGGCTCGGGGATACATACCCATGAACCAGTAGTCCCCTTGTCTGTTGCCTTCGAAGAAACAGATCTCACTATCACCCAGACTCCCATTTGGGGGTCCGAGCATCTGTGCGGCTTCGGTCAACCAGACCCGGGAATGCTCAGTGCTCGGCCAGACAGTCTGGGGAGCTACAACAACACTGCACTGTATACTGCACAGTAATCCCATGCTCTATGAACACTTACTTTGATCAGGTTCCATTATGTTTTCTTTTGAAGATAGAATCTCCAGAACCATCCTCTTCCTCTGCAACCTGTCCCTGTTCTCATTGTGAGGTGTGACCTTCCCCTGGCAGTCAAACTTGTGAGGCCTAACTCCAGGTTTTATCCTTATGTGTCCTCCCATCATGGAATAATATAAGTAGTTCTCCATATCTTCTTTTAGCTGAAATTCATAAGCCATTATAAGAAACAAGCAAGAATAGATAGTACTAATAACTTTTCATGGATACAAATAATTATAGTATTTTAAACAAGTACCATACATTTTATAATGAAGCGGAGTTGGTATTATCATGTAAGTTTGGTTAGATGATAAAAAATATCTTTTCCAATACATGTAGAAATTTTCATTGGAGGTAAAACCTTAAATTACTCCTAACTAAAAAAAAATCAAGAATCACTTCAGTAAGTACAATGATATTGTATTATAAAACAGTAGGTATAGCTGTTGTGTATTTTACGTTACTGCTGCACATTGAAATATTTTCAGACCTGAACATCTTAAAATTTGTTCTCTATGACTTCCCTAAAAAATAATTCACTCAGAAAACATGATAGACCTAATAATAGCTTGTATATAATGCCATGACAAGGTTATGAATATGTTATACTCACATTAAAATGATCTTCACAACAGTAAATATGAGCCTTGGACATAGGAAACTGTCGTCGAGCTGCGAGCCACCAGTGTTTTCTTACTGCAGGGTTGCTTGGCACAGACAAAAATATTTTCCCTGGAGTATTCTTGTCCGTACTCTTGCACATTGGCACGAAGCATCAACGACTACAAGTTACGTTTTCAGCCATTGATAACTCTTAACACGACCCCCTAACACGAACTCTTGGAGAAACACAATGTTTGTTTACATACGCTTACGCTGTGACGTCACGGGTCGTCACCACCAATCAGCATCCGTTTCTAAGTCACGTGATTTTTTCTCAACTTCAATCCATATTTTATACGACATTTACTATTTTATATGAAGAAAAATTATTGCCATAGCTGAATTTAGGGCCTATGCTTTCCTTACAGACGGCATTTGAAATAAAAATGTTGACCAGAAACATGTCCATTATCGCGGGGAAGATTTTACAAAATACATCATAACTCGGCCATCACTCCGTTAACCAACTTCCAAATTAAATCCGCTGGCGTTCACACGCAATCCTTCAGTTAGTTACCCCGGGAACCGGGGTAACTAACTGAAGGATTGCGTGTGATCGCCAGCGGATTTAACAGGGAACCGGATTTAACCGGGAACCGGGGTAACTAACTGACAGCCGTTTTCTCAGTCGCTCCACCGCGCGCCCGAGCCCCGAGAATTTTGGTATGAAGCTTTACCAGTACCACCTCCCAGTGCTCGCCCGAGTCAGTCAGCATGCACTATAAATAATATCTATTTCATAACAAAGCATATTACTTTCTTCTTAAATCGGTCAGAGAAGTACCATAAATGTTATTTACAAGATATAATGCTTGTAATTAGTATATTTTTGGAATACCTAAGCATTTACAAGAATATTGTGGTACCTTCACAAATTATAGCCAACAACAACAACAGCGAGGCCCTGTCAACTAAATTCCAGTTGAATTCCTGCATCATCAGTTAAAAAACAATGGTAAATACTTACTGATTTCTATATATGCCATTCATGAGATGATGAAAGTACAATATTAAGTTTCCAGCTAATGATACATTAAGTGATATATTTATTTATGGTTCGTGTGTACTGTAATCTAATTAAACAAAACATACTTGAAATACTTTAACTTAATGGTATAAATCCACATTTTCAGGACGTCCTGCACGAGATCTTTGCTGGAATATTGGTTGAGCTTGATGATGAGTTACAGCCAAGAAGGTTACCCACAATTGTGCCATGACATACATAACTGATGAACACGAATTGGTTCAGAGATTCAGATTGTCTAAGGATGGTGTGAGGGATCTTCTTTAGGAAATCAGACCTCGTTTACCAAGAGTTACTAATGGTAGTGGTAAGTTAAGGGTAAACATATAGTTTAGCCACAGAACAGGGAACTACTAATTCCCTTATAAGAGCTCTGTGTGAATTATTGGTGTGTTTTATTGCAGATTTTCATACATATTTGTTGTTCTATTAATTCTTATCTATAATATTGAATGGAAATAACTTGTGTACATATACCCTAGCCACTAATCTTATGGGTGGGGAAAAACATATTATTTGTGATAGTTGGCAATGAATAATTGCCAAATTATTGTTATTATTCCAACCTGACCTAACCTAACCTAAACTGAAAAAAATGAATAGAACAAAAAAAATATATATGAACATCTATATATGTATATAGGTACCCTATATAAAAAGCAAAAAAATCCATATTGTTTACTTTTTAATTTACAGTACATTTTGTTTGGAGTGTTACTCAATTTATTGTGCCTCCTTTTCATAATCAACATTTAAGTAATTAATATTTTGTTGCATTGTCTTCTAGGAGTAGATGGTTTGTGCACTGGAATACACTGCAATCTTATGGCTGATGGTTTGTGCACTGGAATACACTGCAATCTTATGGCTAATGGTTTGTACACAGGAATATCCACCTTGCTCCAGAATGCTACAGTCATCAGTCTCTTCCAGGGAACCATCACCTATACCTGTTAATGCATTAAGCTACATAAGTATCAACATTGTTCCAGACCAACCAGAAATAGGCACAGTCTGGCCCTTCTTGTCAACTAGATTTGGGCAGTGCAGTAAATATAAGAATGAAATTCCTAGAGATTATGCAGAATTCCAAATACTGTACACAGAACTGACGAAAACAGGACACAGCAAATTTTCTCAGTATGATTTGATATATGTGGTGAAACATGTAATAAAATCTACGTTATGCTTTAATGTAATACAACTATTAAAATTTGTATCCTTACTACTGTGTTGAGTATTCTGTTGAGGGTCATCTTCTAGGAACCGAGACACGCAGGAGTTCTCCAATAATTGGTGTGGTAAGAGCAGTAACTCTGGGATGATGTCCTGGACAATTTTCTACAACTTATCAAACATGGCTGGTGTTGGAGGAGCTCCACTACTGTAAGTTGGGTTAATTTTCTTGACATTCTACATGATCTTTTTTCATTCTGTGAAGGAGAAAATAATCCATTTAGAGAAATGACAAGAATTTAGGAGTAAAACTATGGAATCACACATACATTCATTTGTGTTATTTTTTGGGAAGGAATCATCATGGAATATATATATATATATTTTTAAGAACTACTTGGGAAAAATTATATATTCTAATCCTTCTGCCACCCTTCCCCCACTCCTACAATCTTGTGGTAGAGCCTGGGAAAGTATGGGTTTTGTGTGAGAATATAGACAAATTAGATATAAATGGATGTTTGTGTGTCAAATTCCCATTTATAATTCCACTCACCTAGGTTGAAATGTAGTACATATTTCATCACAGACCTATTATTTTGTTGCATAAAATGCATTTTGGTCCATGTCTTCAACTTACAGAATTAAAATATGAGCACATTATATGCATTATTGTTTTGGCTTGGTTAGATAGTAATAATAGATACAATACAAAGTTTTATTTTGTCTTGGTTTGAATTTTCTTAACTTCTATTATCTAAAAAAGTAGTCATTGTGTTAGGTGAAATTTCTTAAATACAGAATACAGTACATGGTTAAGGAAAGTACAGAAAAGTTTTGAAAATACTGTTTAATATATAGTATCACAAGTGTTGTACTATTTAATAAATATCACGGCCAAAGGAATATGAAGATGATCCATGCGTACAGCCGCTGAAACCAAAACCGTCTTCATATCCAAGCAAGCACGGTCCAGAGCAGTGTATGGGGCAGCTTGCCTGTTCTTGGGAAATGTATCTATCTATCTATCTATCCATCCATCTATCTATCCATCCATCTATTTATCTATCCATCTATCTATTTATCTATCCAGCCAACCATCCAGCCATCTATCTATCCACCTATCTATCCATCTATATATCCATCCATCTATCTATCTAACCAACCATCTATCCATCCATCCATCTACGTTTCCATCCATCTAACCAGCCAACCATCCAGCCCTTCAAGACAGCCCAAACAAAAGGAGTGAGAGAAGCCTTCAATTCCCAGGCCAACCCAAACACTTGCCCCTACACTCTAAACAAAGCACTATTTTTTCAGTATCACAAAAGCAACATTAAGGCCCCCTGTGATCGTCTGTGGGAATTGGAGGTTTCTGATTCCTCCTGACTATGCCACGAAACACGCTTCTTCCTAGGTGGTGGTGTTTCGTGGTCATATTTGAAGGACTCGTTTATCTCCAGTTTTCTGACTAGGCCTATATCACAGGGTCTCTATCTATAGGGGTAACTCCCTCCAAGGGGGTGGTAAAGGCAGAAGTGTCTCCAGTTGTCCCTGTTCCAACACTCCCTCCTTACTCCCTACTCTGTTCCAACACTCCCTCCTTACTCCCTACTCTGTTCCAACACTCCCTCCTTACTCCCTACTCTGTTCCAACACTCCTTCCTTACTTGTTCAAACCTTCCTCTGACCCTTACTTACTTACTTACTTACTTACTTACGTATAGATTACTCACCAAATTCATTAAATAATTCACCCATAAGGCATTTAATAATAATAATAATAATCACTGTATAGATTACTCACCAAATTCATTAAATAATTCATCCATAAGGCATTTAATAATAATAATAATAATCACTGTATAGATTACTCACCAAATTCATTAAATAATTCATCCATAAGGCATTTAATAATAATAATAATAATCACTGTATAGATTACTCACCAAATTCATTAAATAATTCATCCATAAGGCATTTATACGACAAACATTCTTTCGTTTGTGAGCTAACAAACCACTGTGGAATCAACCGTCATAACTTTGTTCTCTGTAGAACACTGAAGATGATGGTGGCAGTGTTCACACAAACTGTTTGTATTAATATATTATTTCCATCAACAAGGGGGGGGGGGGGTTTATTCACAGTTTATGATCATGATGACAGTGTGATTTCACTAATATTAATTCAACCTCAGGTCCTTACTCTATATACAACTCTATTAGGCTGCTTTCACACCAACGTTTGGGAACGTGACGTTTTAACATTCAATGGAGTTAAATGTAACCTTTCACACGACACGTTACACACCAGTCCAACACTGTACACACACACGTCCAACACAACATGGACACGTGTGTCGTTATTAATACACACGTCGTTACTGACTACTGGTAACAATGACAGCTGACACACCAGTGTCTAGATACCACGTGTACAGACAGACACAACGGTCGTTAACTACCTCTCTCAGGTGTGGTGACAGCCCAGAGGACTCTGTTAGTTCTGTTCAAACCTTACACACAGATGGATGGATAACACTTGTTGCTACTACATTATGTGTTCAGTACACTGGCAACAAGTATTTTTGGTGTGTAATACATTCAAGTATGATATACTGTATAGTCATTGATAGTAAATATGCATATATATTTCAGCATAATAATTGTTATAAGGTAGAGTCAGTGAGCAGCAAAAGTGTTGTTGCCTCACTTGCTTCACTGAGGCACATGATGTTCATAGACTCAACATTATTAGGTGTAGAAAATGTGTGTATTTCTCAAGTTAATGAACACTGCAGGTCTCAGTGAAGCAGTTGAAGCAACAAGACTTCTGCCCCAGACTGTACATGTATGTATGTATACATCATGTAGCCTAATATAATTAATGAACTAATATTAATGAACTAGGGGGGGGGGGGACTGTCCATATTGAAACGTGGACGCGTAGCAAACGTGTGTCCAACGCGGCTACAAAAATCTAACGCGTTCCCGAACGCACATCAAACACACCCGCTGGTGTGAAAGCAGCCTTAGACTCACTGTATATACCCTGGTGAACCCTGTTAGAAGAGTCAACCCCTGCCATTACAGGGGTAGAGGTAACCCTGCCATGACACAGCTACTACAGGGGTAAATGAGTCAACCCCTGCCATTACACACCTGCTCCCAAAAGTCCTGGCACACCAACACACACACACACACACACCTGCAATGCAAATAAATATTAATACCATATATTAAACTATCGTCCAGGAACACTTGGAAGAGGAAGGTGAACTGAGCTCTTAATAAAACAAATAAACAGAAACTCATTCCTATAAATAACTGTAAGTGATTTACATTAGTGTTGAGTACAAGGATAACCCTTATTTTTTTTTTATTATTATTATTTTTATTTTTATTAGGATTTTTTTTTATTATATATTATTTGTATTGTTATTATTATTATTATTATTATTATTTATTTTTTTTATTATTATTTGTATTATTATCGAGTCACTACAGAGGAAGAAAGAGGAACAAAAAAGAGAGATAAGTCGATGCAAATGTGATAAAAAAGTTACTTCTAGTGATAAAGGCTTGATTCCACAGTGGCATTGGTTTGTTAGCTCCCCAACCAACCAAAATTTTAAGGCTTCATTATTTTGCAAAAGGCGAATATCCACATTCACAATATCTATCCAACAGTTAGATAATAATAATCACTGTATAGATTACTCACCAAATTCATTAAATAATTCACCCATAAGGCATTTAATAATAATAATAATGATCACTGTATAGATTACTCACCAAATTCATTAAATAATTCACCCATAAGGCATTTAATAATAATAATAATAATCACTGTATAGATTACTCACCAAATTCATTAAATAATTCACCCATAAGGCATTTAATAATAATAATAATAATCACTGTATAGATTACTCACCAAATTCATTAAATAATTCATCCATAAGGCATTTAATAATAATAATAATAATCACTGTATAGATTACTTAACAAATGCATTAAATAATTCACCCATAAGGCATTTAATAATAATAATAATAATCACTGTATAGATTACTCAACAAATTCATTAAATAATTCACCCATACGGCATTTAATAATAATAATAATAGTAATAATAATCACTGTATAGATTACTCACCAAATTCATTAAATAATTCACCCATAAGGCATTTACTACTATTACTACTACTACTACTAATACTAATAATAATAATAATAATCACTGTATAGATTACTCAACAAATTCATTAAATAATTCACCCATAAGGCATTTAATAATAGTAATAATAATCACTGTATAGATTACTCACCAAATTCATTAAATAATTCACCCATAAGGCATTTAATAATAATAATAATAATCACTGTATAGATTACTTAACAAATGCATTAAATAATTCACCCATACGGCATTTAATAATAATAATAATAGTAATAATAATCACTGTATAGATTACTCAACAAATTCATTAAATAATTCACCCATAAGGCATTTACACGACAAACATTCTTTCGTTTGCGAGGTTAACAAACCCAAACAAACCCATGTGGCATCGACTGGACACACACACACACACACACAATAACACGTGACACACACACACACACACACACACAAACAATAACACGTGACGATGGTGAAAATTCTACCTTTTGTTCGGCAATTCCTTATTTATTCACTATTATATAAGTAAGTTCTTTAGTGATTTCATTTATTCTCCCTTATTAATATTACTATATATAGTATAGGCCTACCTACAGAGTACATTATATAATAATTATATACCAATAAATTTGAGTAGGTACAATAATACTTACGAATTGAATGATCATTTTATCGTTCCTCCATGTATATAAAAATTATCACCAGATTCCTTCTCACCCTAATAACCAATTTATTAAACATTATCCTATTTTTTTGCCGATATAATTATCACACATTTTCTAAAATTATCGCATTATCTGATTTATTTCATGCATGCTATCGTATATCACACCGAGGGCCAAATTATCGTATTTTGCGCTAATTATCGCACATCTGGCAACGCTGAGTCGTCATGCCGTCTCCTTAGTACCTCCATGTAATTTAAATAAGCTGACGACAATTTTTTATATATATATCGATTTTATTGCCTATATTATTATTCCCACGCTACCCACAATGTGATATAACGATAGATATATAAATAAACTATACCTCATAGCTGTATCGACTTACCTGAGCTTCTAATATTTAAATTATTACGATATTTAGTGAAGGTAGGAGAAGGGTTAAACACACAGACGCCATATTTAAAGTTGGTCCAAAATGGCCTTGTTTATCTATCTATTTTCTCGTCTATTTGTTATCTATCAGTGGCCACGGTGGGTCACGTGTCCAGATTAATCTATTATCTACCCATAAAAAATATAATGAACTTACCTAAGGGTGTAATTATTGATTAACGAGTCCTTAATGAACGCCTTGTCAAAGGGTTAAGACCACAGGTAGCCATTACGTAAGTAGAATGGCAATAACGGACCTGCTGCAACATTGCCAGATCGCCTTGGCAAATGAACCCTATAAATAAACATCAGTTTTTCCCCTTTAATATAAACATTATGATGTTAATTCACTGAGATAGTCTTAAATGAACGGTTATTTACTAAACTACAATTTCTCTACACATTCTCTTTCTCTCTCTCTCTCGCTGTCACGCACAGACGCGCGCACACATACATACGCACACATGCACACATACAGTACACACATACAGTCACACATACACGCACACACGCACACATACACACACACGCATACACATACACATACACACATACACACATACACATACATACACACACACATACACACATACACAAACATACACACACGCACACATACATACATATGCACACTTACACACATACATACACGCACACATACACACATACATACACACGCACACACGCACATACACACACACACGCATACACACACACATACACACACATACACATGCACACATACATACATACACACATACATTAAACATATACACACGCACATACACACATACATACACACATACACACGCACATACATACATACACACATACATACATATACATACATACACACCCCTACCGTACACACACAGACACACACACATACACATACATACCTACACACACATACACGCGCACACGCACACATATACACACGCATACACACACACATACACATACACCCACGCACACATACACACGCACATACGCACACACGCACACAAACCTACCGTACACACACACAGACACAGACCGTACACACACACATACACACACACCGTACACACACACACCCCGTACACGCACAAAAACCTTCCGTACACACACACACATTCCTCCCACCAACCTCTTTACTTCACTCACTACCTACGTGTAAACTACAATGCCTAGAAACTTATACTTAGTTTCATTCTAAGCAACAACTCTTCCTCTTTCCAATGAGACTATCCCCAGCTGTCTAGGACTACTGGCTACAAAGTTATCATGTGAGGAATACACATATGTAACTTTTATCCCTCTCCCTCACTCATCGCACGCACACACACACTTCTTTCTTTCTCTCTCTGTCGGTCTCTCATACATCCACTCTTTCTCTGTAAACTATAATGCCTAGAAATGTATACTTAGTTTCATTCTAAGCAGAAACTCTTCCTCTTTCCAATGAGACCATCCCCAGCTGTCTAGGACTACTGGCTACAAAGATATCATGTGAGGAATACACATATGTAATTTATTTTTTGGCCCGGGCGAGGCGTCACCGAGTGGTGGGGACCTTACACCTTACCACACCCACACACACACACCCAGTACACACACACACTCACACATACACACACCTCACCTCTCTCCACCATACCACAATGTATCACACCCCACACATCCTTCCTGCCACTACACACACACACACACACACACACACACCAGTACACACACACACACACACACACCAGTACCTAATAACACCTTCATACATACATACATACATACATACATACACACACACATACACACCTAGTAAGTACACATACACCTCTCAAGTTAACTCGTTATGTTTGTGTGTGTGTTTATGTGTGTGTGTTTATATGTGTGTGTGTGAGGGAGAGAAAGAGGGAGAGAGTGTGTGTGTGTGATGGAGAGAAAGAGAAAGAGAAAGAGTGTGTGTGTGTGTCATATTTTATAATAAAAACATTTAAGTTAATCCTTTAATTTATCAAGTCTTCTCATTTTTCTACCAACCTTCCCATCCTTCTTCAACGCTTCCTATTCTCTATCCATCCCTTCCCATCCTTTATCCATCCCTTCCCATCCTTTATCCATCCCTTCCCATCCTCTATCCATCCCTTCCCATCCTCTATCCATCCCTTCCCATTCTCCCAGCCAAAGGAGAATAGGAAAAAGAATTTAAAAGATAGACTTAATTAGATTTACGTAAATTTCACATTCACTTTTCCACTAAATTATAAATAAACGAGACATATACGAGTGTGTAAACTCTGATATTTGTGTTTGTTATTGTATTATAAGGTTATACAAACTATATAACACCTATAAGACTCGTATAGAGCTATAATAATAATAATAATAATAATCATTCCGTTTCAGCCAATCAGCGATCAGGTTCAAGTATTGATTTTTTGAGGTGGACCAATCAGAGTGACGGATTACAGTACAGCGCTTAATTTGAACTGTTATTATGTATGTATGTATATGTATGTATGTATGTATGTATATTTGTATGTGTGTGTATGTGTGTGTGTGTGAGATGTGGTATGAGTGAGAAGGTAATTGGTATTGAGTGTGTGTGTGTGTGTAGTAAGGTGAGGAGTTTGTAAAGAAGGTGTATGTAAGGTGTGGAGTTTGTAAAGAAGGTGTATGTAAGGTGAGGAGTTTGTAAAGAAGGTGTATGTAAGGTGTAAACACATATACAGACATACAGGTAAATACACACACACATACACACATCTCTCTCATTCTCTAATAAGGAGACTGAATTTCTACCTGGACAAGATGATAATTACCTACCTGTCCGTTTATTACTCTAATTAATAAAAGTCTTACCTGTAAAGTAGTTCTCTGGTACAAGGTTTCTCTTCACGTAAAACACACACACACACACACACACACTCACTCTCTCTCTCTCTCTCACACACACACTCTCTCTCTCACACCCACTCTCTCTCACACACACACTCTCTCTCTCTCTCTCTCACACACATACTCTCTCACACACACACACTCTCTCTCTCACACCCACTCTCTCTCACACACACACTCTCTCTCTCTCTCTCTCACACACATACTCTCTCACACACACACTCTCTCTCTCACACACACACACACACTCTCTCTCTCTCACACACACTCTCTCTCTCTCTCTCTCACACACACACACTCTCTCTCTCACACACACACACACTCTCTCTCACACACACACTCTCTCTCTCACACACACACACTCTCTCACACACACACACACACTCTCTCTCACACACACACACACACACTCTCTCTCACACACACACACACTCTCTCTCTCACACACAGTACTAACTACAGCCTGTAAGTGTAAACAGTCAAGTGAATTTTACAAACCATTCACAACGTTGAGAAAGGTTTAGAAGACTCACATTTTCGAACTCAAGTTACTCAGTTCAGTTACTCTCCAACACTCCTTATACCCTGCCTGATGAACCACTATTACCCATGTCTGTACTTACATACACTCCTTATACCCTGCCTGGTGAACCACTATCACCCATGACGGTACTTACATACACTCCTTACACGTACCGTAATATTGTCAACTCTTGACAGCCATTTCCTTGTTTAAAAGTTTTCCTTGCTTCACCACACCGATATGTTTTATGGCATATATATATATATATATATATATATATATATATATATATATATATATATATATATATATATATATATATATATATATATATATATATATATATATATATATATATATATATATATATATATATATATAGCTTACCACAGTTAAAACACTTCATTTCACTTGGTTTGTATTGAGACTGAGTATGATACAGTGTGTGAACTAGACTATACACTCGTGATACATAATTTCTGACCAGAGTGTGGGGAACAGAAAGCTTCGAATCCCCTGCTATTGCTCATTCCCCCATGTACCCAATACACCTATAGAGGCTGAGTTGGAATGCAGGGTACATATATATGTGTATGTGTGTGTGTGTGTGTGTGGTGTACGTCTGTGGTCAGATATTATGTATCACGAGTGTACTTTAGGTTCACATTGTGGTAGTTACACTCTGATATTGACCTTTATTACAGTTACTCATCAGTCCATCACGAACAAGCATATAGCCTTCACAAATGTCAACCCATTCTTTTAGCGTTAATTAAAGGAGGTGTGGGAGTAGGGGACAGGCTTTCTACCCCCCCCCCCAAGCCTGTCCCCCTACTCCCGCACCCCCCTAAACCCCACCAAGCATGTCCTGCACCCGCCTAAACCCCCCCCAAGCCTGTCCCCTACTCCCACAACCCCCCTAAATCCCACCAAGCCTGTCCCCTACTCCCGCACCCCCCTAAACCCCACCAAGCATGTCCCGCACCCCCCTAAACCCCCCCAAGCCTGTCCCCTACTCCCACACCCCATTAAAGGAAACAAACGTCTGAGAAACACTTAAAACCAAACATAATAACAGTTCAAATTAATCGCCTATTGTAACTCATCACTGTGTGTGTGTGTGTGTGTGTGTGTGTGTGTGTATCTCCACTCTCCAGCCACATACTCCCCCCTATATGGATGATTATATTTGACCGCGACTGTATGTACAGTTGCCAAAAAAGGTATTGCGACAACTATTGATACAACATTAAATATATTAATGTCCATAGTTGTTTGTAGGGATTATAAATTATATAAGTATGTATTACAGAAGGATATGTATATTTCCTTCTGTTATACATGCTATATTATAAGTATGTATTACAGAAGGATATGTACATTTCCTTCTGTTATACATGCTATATTATAAGTATGTATTACAGAAGGATATGTATATTTCCTTCTGTTATACATGTTATATTATAAGTATATATTACAGATGGATATGTATATTTCCTTCTGTTATACATGCTTATAGTCCATACAAAAATAGCTGTGGATATTACTAGGGTTAAAGTTCTATCAAGATTTGTCGCAATACCTTTTTTGGCAACAGTACTTTAAACACTTATTGTACACTACATTTGACACACACATAATACCAGGGTAGTGTACAAGGAGAGTTTTTATTACGCACCCAAAATCCCAGTGAAAAATAAGAGTTCACTAATTACATTGACTTGATTCCTCCAAAGTATGCCAGGAAACAGATCTACATTAACAAAATCTAATGGTATTCAGTTACATGGAATAGTTTGGAGGAATCAGTCATCAACCTTCCAACACGACCCAAATAATGACAACATAAACACATATTTATATTTGGAATGAACTATATTTTCTCTAATTTCACGGAATAGAAAAAAAACACAAAACAAAATAAGACACCTTATGTTACAGGTGTGTGGGAATAGGGGACAGGCTTGGGGGGGGGACTGGGGGGTGCGGGAATAGGGTACAGGCTTGAGGGGGAAGTTTGGGGGGTGCGGGAATAGGGTACAGGCTTGAGGGGGAAGTTTGGGGGGTGCGGGAATAGGGGACAGGCTTGAGGGGGAAGTTTGGGGGGTGCGGGAATAGGGTACAGGCTTGGGGGGGGGACTGGGGGGTGCGGGAATAGGGGACAGGCTTGAGGGGGAAGTTTGGGGGGTGCGGGAATAGGGGGACAGGCTTGGGGTGGGTAGAAGCTTGTAACCTATTCTCACACACCCCTAACCTCCCCAACCCCCCCCCCCAAGCCAGTCCCCATACTCCCGCACCCCCCAAAAAACCCCAAGCCTGTCCCCTATTCCCACACCCCCTTAAAGAATATAACTTACTGTACTTATGGACATTATAACAAAGAGTTCATATTTACAAAAGTAAGTGTGGTTTGTTATTATCCAGCTGACAATTAAATAACACCCACTGCCAACACTGTAAATGTAGTAAATATACAGCCAAAATCAAATGACAACCAACGCCTTCCTTCCATCGTGTTAAATAAATCCGTATCATATCAAAATATAATCATACAACAATAACAACACCTTATGTCAACTCAAGCAACCCCCTCAATTATTATTATTATTATTATTATTATGAGGTGCTGCAAAATCAAATCATACATGTGTTGTTGTTCTTTATTACCAAGATATTTACTAAGATGGAAGGAAAGTGTGGGTGGATATTATTATTACTATTATTATTATTATTATTATGAAGTGGTACAAAATCATACATGTGTTGTTCTTTATTACCAAGATATTTACTACGATGGAAGGAAAGTGTGGGTGGATATTGGATTGTGGCTGTACACTGACTTCCATGATGCAACCCACAAGTCATGGCCTGGAAGACCCTGTAGCATGAGGGAGGAGGTGATAGAGAGGTAGGAAAAGAAAGCAAATATAAAATAAGGGATGGATGAGATGATAAGAGAGGTAGGAAATGAGGGACAGATGAAATGAGGGATGGATGAAGTGATAACAGAGGTAGGAAATGAGGGACAGATGAAATGAGGGACAGATGAGATGATAAGAGAGGTAGGAAATGAGGGACAGATGAGATGATCAGAGGTAGGAAATGAGGGACAGATGAGGTAATAAGAGAGGTAGGAAATGAAGGACAGATGAGATGATAAGAGAGGTAGGAAATGAGGGACAGATGAAATAATAAGAGAGGTAGGAAATGAGGGACAGATGAAATGATAAGAGAGGTAGGAAATGAGGGACAGATGAAATAATAAGAGAGGTAGGAAATGAGGGACAGATGAAATGATAAGAGAGGTAGGAAATGAGGGACAGATGAGGTAATAAGAGAGGTAGGAAATGAGGGACAGATGAGATGATACGAGAGGTAGGAAATGAGGGACAGATGAAATGAAGGATGGATGAAGTGATAAGAAAAGTAGGAAATGAGGGACAGATGAGGTAATAAGAGAGGTAGGAAATGAGGGACAGATGAGGTAATAAGAGAGGTAGGAAATGAGGGACAGATGACAAATAAATATGAATTAGAAATAGCAATTGGGCTTAACCAATACAATAACAACATTTACAATATTGGCTGTGAACATTTAATAATTAGGGTCATATTCCCGTCTCTCTCTTTTACATTCTAAAATTTGATTAAACAGAAGATTTATTTATGCCTGTAATTCTTTTTTGTTACATTGGAGTATCTTGATTCCTCCAAAGTATGCCAGGAAACAACAGGACCAGATGAACACAAATAATGGTGTGTTGTTGCTTGGAATAGTTTGGAGGATTCAGTTGCTCCAGATTTACTAACACAAAATTTCCCTCTTAAATTGTAATGAGTTTAACAATGAAGTAACCTTTTCATATTACAGTACATTACATTACGCTAGCATATTCAACATCTTGTACACTCTCTTCTTTTTTTATTACATTATAGGTTGGTGAAGGGTTGTGTCACATAAAGTGAATTTTGCATAAAGTAAATTGTACATTTCCATAAGAAATAATGGTACTTTAACTTGAAAATGGAACCTAATGGTTCATGTTATTTTAAGAGTTCGTGTAAATTGGATTTATTAATTTTTTTCATGATACGCACTATTTCAAATTCGCATAATTTAAACTCACATAAAAAGAGAGCAGAGTGTATATAATTAACATAGGCCCAGTAGATTAATTACTGAGTATGTTAATAATATATTGAGGATTGGGAAAACATTTGGGCTGTTATTATTAAACCTTTTCTTTGAGGAAAAGGAGTTTTGTTGCTACATTTACTTTGCAATATAATGAATGGGACATGAGTGACAACGAGAACTTTTCCTCCAAGAAGTAGTTTAAGGGACCCAATATTGTAGTTAGAAAATTGGAGGTAAATGAGTCCTTCAATTATTGCCATGAAACACTACCTATATAAAAGGAGCTTATTGTAGGTAATCTTGGTTCTGTTTCCTGGCACACTTTGGAGGAATCAAGGAACTCCAATGTACAGTTGGACACAGGAATTAGAGGTATAGCCCAAGTGAAAGATGGTCAATTTCTCCCAATATCAAGTTCCTTAGTGCCAAATAGGAGACACCAGAGGGCAGAAGTCAGTATTGAGGATGGTGTGTGTGTGTGTGTGTGTGTGTGTGTGTGTGTGTGTGTGTGTGTGTGTGTGTGTGTGTGTGTGTGTGTGTGTGTGTGTGTGTGTGTGTGTATGTGTGTGTGTATGTGTGTGTGTGTGTGTGTGTGTGTGTGTGTGTGTGTGTGTGTGTGTGTTCCTTAGTGCCAAATAGGAGACACCAGGGGCAGAAGTCAGTATTGAGGATGGTAATAAAAAGCAACTACCTGATAATACACACAATGGTTACTCAAATGGGACAAGTATATTTCACCTGGGCTGTACCAACCATTCATGTGTCCAACTGTACCAAAAGTGTAAAGGATTGAGAAGGGAATATGGCCTGTACTGTCAGCTATAAAAATTCACTCACTCACACAAATACAAATAAAAAAAAAATGATTCACAACAATTTTTAACACCAGATTTTAACCTTTGCCGCTTCAAGGTTCCTTAGAAAAAATATTTAAATACAAAATAGAACTTATGTATGTACTGTACCTCTGGCTACACCGAAGAAAATAATACACGACTACATAAAAAATCCTATTTATTTCTACCTTCTATACTCTTCCACCAATGAAGACGTAAGTAACCTAAAGAGGGAAAAATGTAGTAGTGAGAAGTTTTTGTAGTTCTGTAGTTTTGTAGTAGTTTTGTAAGTTTTGTTTTGTTGTAGTTCTGTAGTTTTGTAGTTTTGTAGTTTTGTTGTAGTTCTGTAGTTCTGTAGTTTTGTTTTGTTGTAGTTCTGTAGTTTTGTTTTGTAGATTATCAACCTTTATGTTATCTTATAAGAAGTGCTGAGTGAAGCGACACGACTTTTGACGCCGACTGTACCAAAAGTATACCATCCACAAAATTTAATGGCGTGTACAAACTCCAAGGGAATGCTAACTCAACTTGTCATTCCCCAGGGGCAGGGAGTAGGTGGTGTGGGAGTAGGGGACAGGCTTGGGGGGTGCAGGAGTAGGGGGACATACTTGTGGGGGTTTTGGGGGGGTGGGAATAGGCGGACAGGCTTTCTACCCACCCCAAGCCTGTCCCCCTATTCCCACCCACCCCCAAGCCTGTCCCCTTATTCCCGCACCCCCCCAAGCCTGTCCCCTACTCCCACGACTGATTATGGCCAATGGTATAAGCGACCACCCAAATATAAACGACGGAACAGAACCAATAGAGAGACAAAGAGTAGCCACAATGTCAACCAGGAATCTATTACACCTACACCTCAAACATATGATTTTTACATTGTATACAACTGACCTGTTTGTTTTGTACGCTATGCAGTTTATCCATAATACATACATGCAACCAAAAATATGCAACTCCAGGACTGGTATTATTAAACTCACTCTATCGAGGAAAAGGAGTTTGGTCACTTATTAAATTCCCAAAGTTTATTAATTAATACCACCATCCTTGCTGTTTACGGTTGCACACTTTCCCAAACTTAGACTTAATTCAGTACAAGAGAGCTTCAGTTCAATAAGGAAGGAGGGAAGTACAATGTGGGTTGGTGTTGGTAAATGTGAAGTAAACTGATTCCCCCCAAACTATTCCAAGCCACAGGTCACCAGCCATTATTTTTGTTATTGTGGTCCGGTAAATGTGAAGTAAACTGATTCCCCCCAAACTATTTCAAGCTACAGGTCGCCAGCCATTATTTTTGTTATTGTGGTCCGGTAAATGTGAAGTAAACTGATTCCTCCAAACTATTCCAAGCTACAGGTCACCAGCCATTATTTTTGTTATTGTGGTCCTGTCTGTTTCCTGGCCTATTTTTGGAGGAATCATAGACAGTCTAATGTACCAAAAGTATACTATTCCCCTTAAAGAGAGTGGTTTGCCTTGGTGGGTGAAATGGAGGCTATAATTATAGTCCCTGCACAATACACTCTCCTCTCTTTTTATGTGAGTTTAAATTATGCGAATTTGAAATAGTGGGTATCATGAAAAAAAAAAAAAAAAAAAAAAAATGCAATTTACAGGAACTCTTAAAATAACACGAAATTTAGGCTCCATTTTCAAGTTAAAGTACCATTATTTCTTATGGAAATGTACAATTTACTTTATGCTAAATTCACTTTATGCGACACAACCCTTCACCAACCTATAATGTAATAAAAAAAAGATGAGAGTGTATATTGGAGTGGTTTGTTTCCCAGTGTAGTCTGGAGGAAACAGTAGCTCTCCAATTCACCCAAAACAAGGAGTAATAATAATGGTTTCAGTTAGGAATTTCTTACAAGTGTGGCAAACCAGTCATATCCAAATGTTTACCTCCTAAAGTCCTGTCAACACGAGTGGGCAACACTGACGGACATTACTTCCTGTGAGAAATATTCCTCACTTTTTATCACTGTTGCTAAAGTGTGTTCAAAATTTGTGTTCTGCTGGCCTCTTATGCTTAGATAGATAGAAATAGATAGATAGACAGATAGATAGATAGATAGATAGATAGAGATAGTTAGATAGATAGATAGAAATAGATATAAAGATATAGATAGAAATAGATAGATAGATAGATAGACAGATAAGAGATAGATAGAAATAGAGATAGATAGAAAGAGACAGATAGAAATAGATATAGATAGAAATAGATATAGATAGAAATAGATATAAAGATATAGATAGAAATAGAGACAGATATATAGAGGAAAATGGAACACAAGTTTTGAACAGAGTATAGATAGACAGACGCCATCGACCATTGCCAATAATAATAAGCACCCTTGTCTGGTCCTCACCCTAATTTGGTAACACTTTTCTGGTCCTCACCCTAATTTGGTAACACTTGTTTGACCATCGGGGCTGTCGGCTCGTGTGGACAGACCTTTACACACACACACACACACACACACACACACACACACACATACAATGCATCACTTGTTCACTATTACTACTACTACTACTACTTCTATTAATGTTCTCATTTGTTATGAACCAGTTTTCCATTTTTTTTTATTTTTTTTTGAGATTATATTATCATTATTATTAATGTTGTTGTTTATTTTCTTTACTGTGTGTTGTAACTGTTCCATTTTTTTCCAAACCCTTCTTCTTCTTTTTCTTCTTGGATGTTGTTCCAGTGTTGCCACCCCAATCCAAAATTTCCACCCAGTGTTGCCACCCCAATGTAATAAGTCCGACACAGTCTTCAACAAATACCAGTAACCTTTTTTAAGTAAGAATGAGTTTTCCTGCCACTTTATTGATAGGCTGGACAATTCTTAAAGTGAATAGTAGACAGTTTTAGTGAATCTAGATCATCTAATTCCTTCAAACTATTCCAAGCAACAGGCTACCACCATTATTTTTGTTCATCTATAGTCTGTTCAAAACTTGTGTTCCGCTGGCCTCTTATGCTTAGATAGATAGAAATAGATAGATAGATAGATAGACAGATAAGAGATAGATAGAAATAGAGATAGATAGAAATAGAGACAGATAGATAGAGGAAAATGGAACACAAGTTTTGAACAGACTTTTAGTACTGTTTCCTGGCATACTTTGGAGGAATCAAGGTGTTTTAATATACAATGACCGAGACTGGATGCAACACATTTTGGACAACTGCCACTTTACATACAACATCAATCAATCCTCCACATTATCCTGGAAACACATTTTATTACATTACGGTAATCCTTTGTATTCTAATGTTGTTATAGGTGTGTATTAAACCTCGTTCTATGTATTCATTATCCACCAATGGGTTTATGGGTGTGTAATGATTATATAAAGAGAGTTTATTGTACACAGATTCCTATTTACTAAGAGTGTAATAAACACCTCAAAACATCAACAGTGGAAAACAAGACATTACTGTACTTCCATCAGGGTTTTCTCTCTCTCACTCACTTACTCACTGGGGTATTTATCTGTTGTCGAGGGCATAAGGGTATTCTCTCCCTCACTCACTGGGGTATTTATCAGGGTTTTCTCTCTCACTCCCTCACTCACTTACTGGGGTATTTATCAGGGTATTCTCTCCTTCACTGACTGGGGTATTTATCTGTCATCGAGAGCATCCAGGGATCGGATCTTTTTCTGTGCCTCCTGTATGGCTGGAGGAAACATTGAGGCCACTTCATCATCCAGACTTCCTCTATTCCTGACCAGCCTCATCAGTTCGTTCCTCGACTTGACCATCCTGTTGATGTTGTCGGTCCCGAGGTCTGATGAGCTCTTCCCGGGTTTGCTGTCTTTCCTCCACCTCGTCTCCGGCTCCGGTTCTGTCGACGCGTCCTCCGGTTCCGGTTCTAACTTTATCACCGGATGCTGATTCTGCCTCAACAGCGATCTGCGGGTGGTGACGGATGTGGGGATGGTGGATGTGGGGGTGTTGGTGTTGTTGTCGGTATGGTTGGTTGGTTTGGTGTTGTCAGTGGTGTGGTGGTACATTTGTTTGGTGTTGTCGTTGCGGTGGTATGTTTGTCTGGGGTTGTCGTTGCGGTGGTATGTTTGTCTGGGGTTGTCGGTGGTGTGGTATGGGGACTGTTTAGTGTTGCTTGAGCTCTTCCCTGGACGGTCGTCTTTCCGCCACCTGGTCACACGTGGTTCGGTGTACGCGTCCTCATCCTCTGATTCAATCTTCACCAGTACTTTAGTAGCTCTCCTTGTAGTGGTGTTACTGTTGGTGTTGGTGTTGGGATGGTGGTGTGTTGTGTCTTCCCCTTCCGTGTCATTCTGTTCTCTGTACTTTAGACTCCTGGTAGTGATGGTGTTGGGATGAGACTGAATATACACTGGTGGTGGGGGTGAGGAAGATCGACCGCCCACGTCCATCCTGCTGAAAAAATACATCACAGGATAAATATGGGTTTGTTTACATTATAATCAGGGGAAGAGAGAGAGTGAGAGACAGAGAGAGAGGGACAGAGAGTGAGAGACAGAGAGTGAGAGACAGAGAGAGAGGGACAGAGAGAGAAAGATAGAGAGAGAAAGATATAGATAGAAATAGATAGATAGATAGACAGATAGAAATAGTTAGATAGATAGAAATAACGATAGATAGACAGATATAGCTAGATAGATAGAAATAGCGACAGATAGACAGATAGAAACAGCTAGCTAGATAGAGGCTAGTGGAAGACAAGTTTTGAACAGACTTTACTACCTAAGGTCCTGATGGTGGTGTCTGAAGCGAGGGTCAGACAACAGTTGGTGGAGTTGTGAAGTGGCTTTAATCCAACGTTCTTTGTAGTGTTGTTTCTTCTCCTTGGCTTCCCTTACCTCCTCCTGTAGTTGGTCCTGTAATGAGATGTAAATATTTAATGCAATCACTCAGGTCGAATTTATTATTATTATTATTATTATTTTATTTTTTTTTTATTTTTTTTTATTATTATTATTATTATTATTATTATTATTATTATTATTATTATCATTATTATTATTATTATCATTATTATTATTATCATTATTATTATTATTATTATCATTATTATTATTATCATTATTATTATTATCATTATTATTATTATTATTATTATCATTATTATTTATTATTATTATTATTATCTGTAGTGTTGATGACAGCCTGGTACTGATACAATGGAGTCATCTAACCACTACTGTACCATGCCATCGTCAACACCACAGATGTTCTTGCATACGACCCATGTCATGTTTCATCATTATTATACTGTAGGTAGCCAAGTCACTGATTCTTTCTTATACATAAAATAAAGAATGTAAGTCACACTACAGTTACTATAGGAGATACCAAAAGTCATCCATCTTGTCTTCATAAAAACTTAATTATTACAAACTATTATTATGTAGTGAAGGTATCAATTCATTCTTCACATAAAGTTGCATAAGAGTGTGTCAGGGTAAGTCCGTACATATTCATCAATTCTTCTATTCCCATTAAATTCATATCTTCCATTACACACGCTCTCCATTTTTTTTTTTACATATTCATATAAATTAGGGTCAGAGTTTTGAATCAAGTTCATGTGTGTATATACCGAGTGAGGCTGAGTCCGTGTGAGAAGTGTAAAAGGCTTCATACACACTCTCCACATCTCACTGGTACTCTCCTGCCATCTTAGTCAAATCATATTAATATTTAATGGAGACTTTCAAAACAAGTCCCAAAACGTGAGAAACCTTACAGAGATTAAGTCATACAGCATTTATTGTAGATAGATAGATAGATAGATAGATAGATAGATAGCCAAGGTCATCAATGCTTTCTTCACCAAAACAACATAACATTGAATAACAGTACAGTACTTACCACCTGTGTTTTTAAAGACTCTATTTCCTCACTCTTGACACATGTACCTAGATGTTGTACTTGGGCCGTCCTGTTGGCCGCTGCGTTGGCTGCCTCAAGTTGTCGGTTCTGTAGCAACATTAAGGGTAGAGTTGGGACATTTTTGGAGATAATTATTCCTCCAAACTTTTAATTAAAGGAAGGGTAGAGTTTGAACATTTTTGGAGATAATTATTCCTACAAACTCTTAATTAAAGGAAGGGTTTTGTAAGGACAGTTTTGGAGATAATTATTCCTACAAACTCTTAATTAAAGGAAGGGTTTAGTTGGGACATTTTTGGAGATAATTATTCCTACAAACTCTTAATTAAAGGAAGGGTTTTGTAGGGACAGTTTTGGAGATAATTATTTCTACAAACTTTTAATTAAAGGAAGGGTTTAGTTGGGACATTTTTGGAGATAATTATTCCTACAAATTCTTAACTCCAACAGGGCACCATTATTTTTGTTCATCTGGTTCTGTTTCCTGGCATACTTTGGAGGAATCAAGGCACTCCAATGTTAACAAAAGTATACTCTCCCATTAATAATCTTAGTATAATATATGGTGAATTCTATTGTAGGTTTGAATTTAAATATTAACCTAACATAACATGATCTGAATCAATATTAATAATCTTAGTATAATAGTAATAGCAATTAATATATGGTGAATTCTATTGTAGGTTTGAATTAAAAAACATTACACTAATATAACATGATCTGAATCAACATTAATAATCTTAGTATAATAGTAATAGCAATTAATATATGGTGAATTTTATTGTAGGTTTGAATTTAAATATTAAACTAACATAACATGATCTGAATCAACATTAATAATCTTAGTATAATAGTAATAGCAATATACGTTGAATTCTATTATAGGTTTGAATTAAAAAACATTACACTAATATAACATGATCTGAATCAACATTAATAATCTTAGTATAATAGTAACAGCAATAAACGTTGAATTCTATTGTAGGTTTAAATTTAAAATATTACACTAACATAACATAATAGTAAAAGTAGTAATGGTGAATTGTATCATAGGTTCAAACAAGAAAAAAAAACAATATGGCACAAAATAGTGAATTTTCCATAGGTGTGAACAAACAAGGATATTATTAAAACCTCCATTATATTTATAACCACCAATTGTACAACCCTATTACCCCTTCTACAGCCACTATTATTATATACTCCACCACTACCACTACCACCATCACTACCACCACAACCACTACCACTACTACCATCACTACCACTACCACCATCACTAACCATACCACAGCCAACTCACCTCTTTCATCAAATCTCTTCTCTTCTGTCGTTCCTGTAGCAGTTGTTGTTTTAGTCGGCCAATCTGTACAGGTTCACGTTCAGCTTGGCCGTATTTCTTAAGTTGCTTCTTCTTTTCCTTCACTTCGGCCTTCATTAGTGCAACCTCTTCCTCCTCTGTCTTCAACTGGTAAGAGACGAATAATAATAATAATAATAATAATAATAATAATAATAATAATAATAATAATAATAATAATGATAATGATAATAGTGATAATGATAATAATAATAATAATGATAATAATAATAATAATAATAATAATAATAATAATAATAATAATAATAATAATAATAATAATAATAATGATAATGATAATGATAATAGTAATAGTGATAATGATAATAATAATAATAATGATAATAATAATAATAATAATAATAAATACATTGTATAGTAAATTGCATAAAGTTATTCATTAATTATATACACTATGACAGCTTTTAAATTCCCAGATCGAATGCAAGTTTTTCTTACATGCAACGTGCAGGTAATAATAATAATGATGATAATGATAATAATAATGATACTGATAATAATAATAGTGATAATGATAATAATAATAATAATAATGATACTGATAATAATAATAATAATAATTTCCCTGTACTAAAGTCTGTTCAAAATTTGTGTTCCGCTGGCCTCTTATGCTTAGATAGATAGATAGACAGATAAGAGATAGATAGAAATAGAGACAGATAGAGATAGATAGAAATAGATATAAATAGAAATAGAGACAGATAGATAGAGGAAAATAGAACACAAGTTTTGAACAGAATATAACTTCACCTATTGTTGTGTTGTGTTGTGTTGTGTTGTGTACTCACCTTATCTTCCTTTCTGGCCACATTGCGTTCCATTTGGTCGAGGTTAACCAGTTCATCAGTGAGTCTGCGGTGGAGTGCCTGACATTGGTCGAGGCGGCGGTGGAGGTGTAACTCGGCCTCATTCACCCTGCTCTCCCATTCCTTGGCCAGGTGTCGCTGTAAGTCGGCTTCACGTGCACTCCACTGAGGCACACAAAAATTAATGTACACTCTCCTCTCTTTTTATGTGAGTTTAAATTATGCGAATTTGAAATAGTGCGTATCATGGAAAATAAATTAAATATATGCAATTTACACGAACTCTTAAAATAACATGAACAAGGAGGCTCCATTTTCAAGTTAAAGTACCATTATTTCTTATGGAAATGTACAATTAACTTTATGCAAAATTCACTTTATGCGACACAACCCTTCACCAACCTAACCTAACATAAAAAAAGAGCACAGTGTACAGTTAACAGCAGGTCTATTATTCTAAGGCTCACACTACTTGTACTGTACAATATTAAAATTCTCCGAGCTAATCATGTCTATCAATAGTTGAAAAGCATCACCCACAGTTTAAAGATCTCACTTCAAACAATTAAATGCAATTTATTTCAAAACCATTCTATAAATTCTTGAATTTATCATAAACTAGAAAAAATCTAATATAATGAACCTTGTAGTATTTTACTAGTATCATCATAACTCACCTGTTGCCAAAAAACTTGTTGTTGTCCTTCCTTCCATGTCTCCATCTCCATGGCTGCTTCATACATCAGACTCTTTCTATCATGTTTCCAGGAACTGGTTGCTTCTGTCAACCTGCGACTGGTGAGAGCAACACTCTTGTGACCGTGTCTGTTGCCTGGTCTATCCATCAAGTCTTCATCTGAGTCTGAATCACTTGAGGAGTTGGATGATGAAGAAGGAAGGTCAACCATGATAAGGGATGATGCCTGAGGGACATTTTCTTGGAGTGCTAACGGCTGCTGGTAGCGTTCTGACTTCTCTTTAGGAGTTATTGAGAGAGTAACTGCAACTCCTAAGATGGGTTGTAAAGTAGGTAATGCCAAGGGATCTCTCATAATGGCTAAAAGTGGATATTGTCCCTCTACCTTCATGGGTCCTTCTCCACGTAACACATCCTTGCCAAACTGTGCAAGATCAACATTTGCAGTGGCTAAACATACATCCCCCAGTAATAGGTGGATGGGTAACTGAGGATGCTGGGTAAAATATTTGCTGACATTATCTGTGGTGGCTACAACCTTACCACCTGCTCGCTCAGCCAAGAAATCTGGATTAGACAAATCCTTGATGGGATCTGTATTAACTACATGACCCAACAGAGAATAACAAAACCTGGCTTGTTTACCTTCTGTCATTTGCACTTCACTTGGCACAACCTGTAAACAACAACACTGCCATTAAATATATATACAATCACATATCAAAAGTTCTCAACTCTAAAGGAAACTGAACTGGTAAAGAAGGTATAATGAGTATTTTAATAAAGAAAAAAACAACAAATGTTTAAGAATATTAAAAGCAAGGATGATCATATAAGGAGGTTCAAAGGCCAATTCTATCCATTCACAGTTAATGTGTTGAACTATTCACAAAAACAAACAAATGAAACAATTATGTAGTAAGAAATGTGATTG